>JAOYNN010086968.1:0-11861 GCA_025770095.1 Goniobranchus kuniei | reverse complement strand
CTCTCCATTTATCTCCCACGCTTTCTCTCTGTCTGTCTCTCTCTGTCACTGTCTCTACATACTTTATATTTCAATCTCTCTCTCTCTCTCTCTCTCTCTCTCTCTCTCTCTCTCTCTCTCTCTCTCTCTCTCTCTCTAAGTAATCAGACTTCAAATGGTAGATGAGAAAAAGAGAGAGAGAATAGAGTGATCAATAACTTTCCATGTAACGCAAAGATAGAATGTTGATCCCTCTTTCACATTATTGTGGTGTAAGACTCTACCTATGTAGTTATGAATATTTATCATTGTTTCATTTGAACATATAGTATGTATGGACTGCGGATGGTCATTGTAACCGGAAAGAATTTATGGTATCGCAGATCCTTGTTGTTTTCTGATGTTTGAAATTCATATTTTGCCTTTAAGAGATTTCTTTGCATTGTTGAGTGAAATTTTAATTCATTTATTTTGATTTACTTGTCTGCAATTGTTTTGAGTTTTGTTGTTGTAGTTTTTTTTTCTTTTGAAATTCTGATGTAGATTATTTAGCTTTAAGTGTCTTCCTTTTAGCTGAGGAAGTGCACATTTTCTGAGCAAGAATTTGGGATGCATTTTCATGATATATGAACTTGTTCTCCCTTCTGCTGGACAAGTAAAGAAAGAAAAAGGTGGGAATAAAATGAAAAAGTGCATGAAGCAATGGCTTACAAACATAAAGGTGAAGAGGAACAGGCAAAGTGGCACAGAAAAGAATGTAGAAAAGTAAAGAAAGCAAAGTAGATAAAAAGAAAAAAGAAAGGAAAGTAGACCAGAAAAGAAAGGAAAGTAGTTAAGTAGGGAATGGAACGTAGAAAAGAATAGAAAGGAAAGTGCACAAGAGAAGAAAGGAAAGTAGACAAGACACTACACAAGAATACACAAGAAAACAAAGGAAAGTACGAAAGAAAAGAATGGAAAATACACGAGAAAAGAAAGGAAAGCACACAAGAAAAGAATGGAAAGTACACAAGAAAAGAATGGAAAGTACACAAGATAATAAAGGATGCACACAAGAATAGAAGAGAAAGTACATAAGAAAAAAATGGAAAGTATACAAGAAAAAAAAAAGGATGCACACACAAAAAGAAAGGAAAGTTCACAAGAAAAGAAGGAAAGTGCGCAAAAAAGGAAGGAACGTACACAAGAAAAGAAAGGAAAGTAGATAAGTAAAGCAAGGAAAGTAGACAAGAAAAGAACGGAAAGTAGATAAGTAAAGAAAGGAACGTAGATAAGTAGAAAGTAGATATGTAAAGAAAGGAAAGTGGACAAGAAAAGAAAGGAAAAACGATAAGTACAGAAAGAAAAGTAGACAGGAAAAGAAAGTAGATAAGTTAATTTCTTTAAGTCACTTATTTCGTGTTGTGTCTTTAAACTGGCTTTCCTGTTACCAGCATGATCTTTTCATTTCCTTCATCTCCTGTGAAATTCAGATTGGTTTGCTGGATCGGCATCGCATTCTGACTTTGTTTGAGCAATACTGGGACATGATGAAGGAGAGGAAGGAACAGACTGGCACTTTGAGAAACCCTCGCAGATGTGAGTTCAAGGGGAGGGGAGAGGGAAGGGGGAGAAAGATTTTTATCTGCCGATGTTGAAAATTGTTATTGTAGGGGAACCAAAAGGTGCAGTGGAAAAGTGTTCTCTCTTTGTTTAAAGGCTTGGGATTTCAGCTTTCATGCGGGCTTAGCTGAAAATTTGTTTGGTTTTTGTGGGGTTTTTCTTTGCCGCTACCCAATTGTGTGAGAGAAAGCGTTTGTGTGCCAGAGTTGGAGAATAAATGTGGGCGTCTCATGTGCAAGTTGTGCAGAAAGAGTAGATTGAAAAGCCCTTCCAAAATTGTTGTTCAATTGTCCAGATAGCCTAGCAGAAAAAAAACTGTTTAAAGCAATCTATCTAGATCAAACAAATGAAATCCTAAGTCATTTATTTGTATCTCCTTACCAACCTTTCATCCTTATCTCAAAACATAGACTTAAAACGTTTGAAAATACGACAAGCTGTTTTTCATGTCAGTCATTCATGATTATGTTCCAATTTAGTTTTTAGGGATGGGACCGTAGTACAGCATGCAGCTTTTCTGTTCTAAATATTGAGAGTAATGCCATTGATCGGTACCATAAAAACTTGCTTTGTGACTCACTCTGAAACAGCTTTATGTATTGTATGTATGTTTCTTCAACATCTTGGCATGACTGCTGTTTGTTGTCGTAATGTTGTGCTTTTTCAACTTTTGTCTTTTTCTCGCTTCAGGGCCAGTGGTTGAAGTTGATGAAGTTGATGACATCATGTTTGATGATAAGGACGATGATGATGGTGGTCTGTTGAAGGCAGAGGAGCAAGTGGCCAGCCGTCAA
The DNA here is from genome assembly GCA_025770095.1 of Goniobranchus kuniei. Lineage (NCBI taxonomy): Eukaryota > Metazoa > Mollusca > Gastropoda > Nudibranchia > Chromodorididae > Goniobranchus > Goniobranchus kuniei. The sequence goes on along the minus strand of JAOYNN010086968.1, from coordinate 9,486 downwards.
CTGGCCCATGCTAACCGTGAATTGAGACAAGAATACATACAGGCTGTGACACATGACAAAAACGGGCAAGAGAAATGGAAGATGGAACTGCTCACGGAACGTAGTGAAGAGCGTGAGTTTATTTTATAGTTGCTTTTTCATAGGCCAAGGGAGATTGGAGATTGTGAAGTGGAAGTGAAAGAAGGTGCTAACAAGTTGTAGTGAATGAAGTAGAAGGTTGGGCGTCGTATGTGACTAGCAGAGGTATACGGCTTGCCCATGATACTTATAAATTATACATAATAACCTTGTCATCTTATGCTTGATAAATTGAATTACATTGTGTTAGTTACATTACTTTGAATGGTTTTTACCCACAAAATGTATGTAAAAAATGCACAATGTTTAGTAATAGTCCTAGATTGGGATCTAAAGTAAAGAAAACCAGCTATTAATAAATAGATGTAGACATCAATGGAAAAACAATCTATCTAGATTCTAGAATCTAGGTCTAAAGAGATCAAATTCTATTGTTTGAACACCAACCAACCACTGATCTAGATTCTATAATTTCTATAGTTTGAATAAGTCTAGATGTAGGTGTAGATTTATTGTGGAAGGTGAGGACAGTCAATAGAAAAGGGAATTAATATTTGCCTCTATGAGGATGATGGTTGTCTCATTCCTTTTACAGATCTTCATCATTTTATTTCTTTTCTTTCAATTTGGTGGAAAGAAAGTTAGTTTTGTATTGATGAATTTCATTCTATCTTATACATACATCTACTGTCTCTTGCCATTGTCAGAGGTATTTGGTCAAATTTGAGTTGAGAGTGGTCAGCAACACCAAATGTTGTCAACAATCAATTTTTCAGTCAATAAAAATCAATAAACCATAGAGAGCTATCAATAAGATATTCATTCTTAACAGTATATCTATCAGCGATATAGAGAGCTGATGATAAAATATTTACTCTTAACAGTCTTTCATTCAGAGGTTCAGAGATCTAATAGAAAAGACATTTATTCTCAACAATCAAACGCAGTAAATCAATAAATAAATCAGTGAAAGAGAACTGATAATACATTATTTGTTCTTTACAACTCCAAACAAACAATAAATCAATTAGAATCAATTACTCAGCAAGTCTTTCAGTAGATCAATTAATCAGCCATTCAATCCATGCAACCGGACTAATAAGTGAATAAACCAACTAACAATCAGCTTACGAGCCAAATAATCCATTAATCAATTGTTCAAGTAATTGTCTTTTGCCTAACTTACCTCTTCTCACCTTTCAACCAAAGGACGTCGTAAGTTGTACAATTATGGCCCAGATGACTTCTTGCATGTTGGAGAATATTCACTGCTGGACACTATGGAAGTCTTTGAACTTGTCCCATGTTTTTATGCTGATGATCTGATTGCACGCCATGATATGTATGCCATAGACAACGCCCCAACTCAGATCCACCGGCAAATTGTTGTTGAAAATAGGGACAGAGACAAAAATGAAAACCATCCAAGCAAATGGCCTGGACAAAATTTGCCTTGTGAGAGAAATTTGAGTTTGGAAGATGTTCTGAGACATATTGTTGATTTGAGAAATATTGTTGATTTTGTTTCTTTTAGAATGTGTTTTCTTTGGGATGTTTAATGTTTAAGATTCTTTGTTTTTTTGGTGTGCATTGTTTTGCATGTTGACCTATTCAAGACTTCCTTCTGTGTAGAAAAGCTTTCTACAAGTTTTATTGAAATTTCTTTAAATTAATGAATTTTTATAAGCAATCCTAATGAAAAGAATAATGGTTACTCTTAAATCAACAATGGAAAGGATACTTAAAGTACTTACAGTACCATCAAATAGAAATAGTAAAAAATTATGAAATTTTCTGAATAATGTCACACGGAGATGTCTTTATAATCTATTGTTTGGGGAAAGTGAAAAGAATTGAAGTATCAGCCATATCTTTTGCGATTCTTTTATAAAAACTTTATCATTGCTTGGTCATTCAACTTGACTGAAAATGTATTAGATTCTCACTGAACGAATACCATCTGACTAAAGTTGGCAATATGTCAGGAAAGAATTTTGTACTCCTGTTTGTGTTTTGTCACAATTCTTTTCAAAACAAGTTGAAAGTGCCATTTTGAAGAGTTTGCATAGCAGTTTCCTTGTTACCATTGTTCTGTTGCCATTATTGAAGTTTACTTTCATTTCTTTTACTTGTTCTTTCCAACCTTGATTGATGTGGTTACGTTCAGAGGAATCAACAGCTGCTGATGATGCACAGGCTGCTGTAGATGAGAGTGTAGCCCATGACAAGGATGCTCAAGTCATAGGAGATGAACAAACAGGAGAGAAAGTGGTTGATCAAGCAGCCGGCAAAGAGAAAACCCAAGAACAGCTGTCAGAGGAAAAAGGATCAGCCCAAGAACAATCAGCTGAGGCTGAAGCTGAGCAGCAAGCTCAACCTGATGTTGCCACAATGGTTACGACCAGCGAGGAAGTTGGAGAAGATGGGACCACAAATAAAGCTGAAGAAGACAAACAGGAGGCCCTTCAGGTTGGAGAGGATGGTGAAGGAAAAGAACAGGAGAAAGCAGAAGATGCAGATGGAACTAAATTGGAGGGAGGAACTGCCATGGAGGAAGAAGAGCCGCCCAAATCAGGCGATGCCGGCCCTGAGACGAGTGACGATGTAACAATCAACATACCAGTAGGAGAAGGTAAAGAAAGCAGGGAAAAGATGACAGACAATGTTGAGGCTAGCAAGGAAGAATCTGTTGCAGAAACTCAAGAGGAATTTGGTGAGCAATTGTTCTTTTTGGTTGGGGTTTTTAACTTATCAGGTTTTTTTTCCACAAAAGTACAAGCAACCAAAGTCTTGCCAATGAAATCATTTTTGTTACACCTAAGCTTGGCAGTAAAATATTTGTTTCCTTTCTATCTAAATTCTTAGTTTGAGTTCATGTTTTAATCTATATCTATGTTTTAAATATTTAAAGACATATCTTTCAGTTATTCTTGATTTTTGTTTCCTTTCCTCACCCTTTCCAACTGAAGAGAGACTTGTGCTAACCTTTGTTCCACATGTATTTTAGTTACCTGTAAAAATTTTCCTCTTGTCTGTGCACCTGTCTACCTACTCTGTCAATCTATGTTGTATATTATTGTAATGACAAGGATGTTTTCAGTTGTATGGTCAAGGGGATAAATAGCAGTCGAGGGGTCCCTCCCGGTGGTTCCCAGGTCCTGAGTACAGTTGTCAGTCCACAAAGGACAGCACACACAGGAACAGTAAAAAACGATGACGGTGATATAACTTAAGATGAAAAACTCAGGCCCAAACTTAAAGGTGTCAGTGCACACGTCAACAGATGATTTATTAACATAATAAAATAAGGAAACCTCTTTTTCTGGCCTCACAGGATATAATTTCAATGGTGCCGACTTCTCGAAATATTTAATTCTTGATTTCAGATATGTATCAGGGTGTACTTAATTTTATAAGTCCTACTCTTTTTCTCTTCTCAAAAGAATGGTGTATCAAAATTTCAAGGCATTGGCAACAGGTATGTAGACATCATAGGTCTATAGATATAACTCTTCCAAGGAAACTAAAACAGGTATTTAAAATGGAAATTACCTGCGGTGGTAATAGATAGATTAAATAGAGAGTCAGGCCATCGGTAGACGAAATTGAAGGATTGTAGCAAGGTAAACTCCATGAGAAAATAAGGATCAATGGTTGCACTACTCCTAGGTGCATTTTGGACCAAAGCAGAGAACAGACTGACTAGAGATAAAGAACAAAGTCGGTGTTACCCTCATGAGCATAGGTAACTCACTCTTCCAGAAGTGGGCTTATGCGTGCCAAAGGTGAGTTGAGCTGAATAAAACCGAGGGCTCGATGAATAAGTGCGAACTAAGTGCGACAATTATATTTATCTATTATCTAGCTATCCTCTATTTATGCAAGCTACCCGTCCATCTGTCAATGTTTCCGTCAGTTCTTTCTATCTATTAATGTTTCTTTCTATCTTTTCACATATTCATCTTCTAAAATGATGTGAACGCTTTAAGCAGTGGCTTATATTCTTTGATTATTTCAAGTTAACAAATCAATGAAATGGCCTTTTACACAATCTAGCATGCCAAAGCACAATTTTACACTTTATTCTAAAGATTGTACCCAGATACTATCCCCACTGCTCTCTTCTATTTGTAATGAGAAAAACTAGTAGAGGCAATATGTTGTTGTTTTAAAGATTGGCTGATTTTACAAAGGATTTTTCTCTGTACCCGCTAGATGTTGATATCACGGCAGACATGGTTAACAGACAGACCAAGTCGGCCCTCAAACCAGCTGATCCGACAACGCAGCCAACAGCCACTGGTCGTGTGAGCGTGACTTTTGCTGGCAACACTGCCTTTGATCGTGAAAAAACAGGTGAGATGTCATAAGCTGTACATCATTGCCAAAATCAGTATATGTCTCAGTAAAACAAAATCTGAGTTTAATTCTCAGTAGATTTTTAGAGTTTACACGCGGCCCCGTTGCAGTCATTACATTATTTACTATTCTTTCACACTCTCAACCATTGGACTCACCTAATAATTGTATTATTGTTACTGCATTTGTTGCTCGAGGTGACACACATCTGACTGTTGAGCGAAGTAAAGGAATGGGTCTGCCTCGCGACATAAGAAAGAAGAGGAAAAGCCCCACACGTTGCTGCCTGGGAAGCAGTGGCAAGTATCTGAGTTTTCTTCTATGTGACCTTAATCAAATGGAAACTGTTGTTTTGTGAAGTTGTCCTTATCTGAATTAAAACACAATTTCCCACAGACATTCCTCAGGGTAAGAGCTTTGATTCTATATGTAATTTGCCAAGATTGGTTGGCTATGAGCGCAGGAGCGTGGTAACACACAGACAGACAGACAGACAGACATTACGGAAATGTACATATGATCTCATCGCGATGATTGATCCTCATAACTACTTTGTTGTGTGTAGCTGTGATGCATAGATGATTTTTTATTTTTGTGTCATTTGTCATCATCTATCATGTCTTTTTTTAATCTCAAAGCGCTCCCCTTTCGGGAGTGGAGGATTGGTTATGTTTGGTGTTGTTGTTGTTTTTGTTTCTCACTTTGCCAAGTTGTTTTTTTTGGTTCTCACGTTGCTATATTCAGCAATTCTGGCAAACTGGAAATCAGACCACGAAATTTTCCATCCTATTTCACTGCTTTCCTTGATAATATTATATATATTTTCAGACGCAGATAGATTCTGTTTTTTGAATTTCTTAATCATTTACCAGCAATGCCATCTTTACCTCTTACAATGACTTTAAACCAATTAGGAGGGGTGTACGACATGGCTGAGTGTTCTTTCCAGATCTTTTCGATTTGTACATTGAAATTTTCTGAAGAATTATCTGAAGAAAGATTATACACATGGATGGATTGAAGTTTGGGGGACAAAAACATCAGTTATTTAAGATGTGCAGAAGATTCAACCCTCATTTCAGAATCAGAAATATTTAAACATTCTTGTAGGTAAGAAAAGCAAAGCAAAGGGCTTTGAATTTAAAATCAGAAAAACAAAGAACGTAGCCATAACTGAGAATTCAAAAATACCACCTGGAGACACTGTTGAACAGGTCGACAAATCCAATTATCCAGGAGAATTGAGACATACAAGAACATGAATCCAATGATAAACAAATAGAAGTACAAATATTGATGCCATGATCAGAATCTCACAGGCATATGTGTGGTCAGTGTTTTTATATGACTGTGAATGCCGGACCATCAACAATTTTATTGAAAAAAAAAAACTGGAGGCCACTGAAATGTAGTTCATCCGGAGGATGTGCAAAATGTCATGTAAAGAAGAGAAAAAGAAATGAAGTTCTTGTGCTTACTGGTATCTAAAGATAACTAATTACTTCAATCAGAATGAGACAGATGAAATTCTCGGGACACAATGTTTACAGGAGAAGTGGTCTAGAACATCTGAGCACGATGGGAAAAATAGACAGCAGAAGCAGCAGAGGAAAACAAAGACTGACATGCATAAACAGCATCAATAATTTATGTGGGCAAGAAACAAGATCATCCACAGCAACAACTTCATGCGTTTTGGCAACTTGTGGCCTGTCATGTTGTTCAGTCCTTGCACTTTCTGCCTCCAATTGTAACTTTTCCATCTCTATTTGCATCTTCCTAATTCCACGCTCAGCAGCTCGTTCTTCTCTTTCTCTTGCGACAGCAACAGCCCTTTCTTCCTTTTCTCTTTCAGCAGCAGCAGCTCTTTCTTCCTTTTCTCTTTCAGCAGCTCTTTCTTCCTTTTCTCTTTCAGCAGCTCTTACTTCCTTTTCTCTTTCAGCATCTCTCTCTTCCTTTTCTCTTTCAGCAGCTCTTTCTTCCTTTTCAGCTCTTTCTTCATTTTCTCTTTCAGCAGCTCTTTCTTCCTTTTCTCTCTCAGTAGCTCTTTCTCTTTCCTCCTTAATAAAAGCCTGCAAATCTGGACCTTCCAGACCGAGGGCCTTACCATCCTCAACAAGCTTAACTCTTTATTCGTTCATTGTTTTTCTCACTTTTTTCGGGGTTTTTTCCCTTTGGGGTATAAAGCTATTTTTATTTTATTTATTTGTGAGTAATGATACATTGTAATTTTATTGTGTCAAATATAGAACTGACGGAAAATGAATGTACTTTATGAAAATAAAGAGTAATTTGAAAATTTTTAGGAAACACTGTATTAAATGGCAAAAAAAATGTATCAGGAGGTAAAGTCTTCCTGACGCAATGTGCGGCTGTGAATAGATAAAGAGTTAAGTTGCTAAAATAAGGGTTTAAATAGCCCTTAAAATAGGAGACCAAACAGTGAAGGAACCTCTTAACTTGGTCTGAAAAGGGGAGCCCTGACTATTCCACAGTGTAAGTGAGCTGGGGAAGAAAGCATTTAAGTGGCAATATAGATTTGAAGGAAGTACTCTATAGTTTTGCCCTTTGTTTTGTTGATTTGGTACATATCAATTGGTTTGTAGATTAGATTATTTATGCCTTTGCAGAGAATTGTACACTTAATCCTAGCCCTTTGCTATTTGGGGTAAATCCATCCTAATTTATGCATAACTGTGCTTGTAGGCCTACTACCTGGAGTGTACTTGTTTTCAATGCAACATTTTTCATACAAATCACAACAGAGATTCCACATGTGAGGAAACTAACCGTAATTTACATCAGGCTGCGGTCTCTGCTTGAGCCTTCCAAAGATGCGGGGAGCATCAGCATCCAGTTGATATGTCAAGGTCCAGTTAAAATTGGAGACAACGTCAGGCCTATTAAACCCGTACTTTCTGATAGCTGGATCTGCAGTGTACATCAACCATCTACAGCCAAGGATAAAACATAAAACATTGAAGGGGAAACCTTTCTGTATCTATTCATATTCTCTATGAATAATACATCAACTAAACATTCATTGATTTGTTACATCCCACAAGACTAAGTTGACAATGACGTGTGAAATCTTAGTTTTCATGTTGTGGATTCATTCATTGACTGTAAACCTTTTCTTAGCCAGATTTTTTAAAACCCAAAACAAACAAACAAGGAAAACTGACAGTGAGAAGATTTCATAAATTACAATCGAGACCTAGATGATTATCTAAAGTGATACAAATCACTTTTTTTCCTTCATGCAATTTCATTCAAATCAGTGAAAATTTCATACAACATATTACCACACTTATACAAGCATGCTAAATCATAGCATAAGACATATAATAAACTCGCTTCAGATGAAATCTCATTTAAAATATACCATTCATCTAAATATACCATTCATCTAGTCCCATTTTTTTCCCTACCTGACCCTATATATAGTGCTAAATCCACTATATGTGCTCAAAGATATTTACAAGTGTTCCCTGACAGGCCTTTTCCAACACATACCTTCTCAACTCCATGTGGAGTATAAAGAGATGCAGACATTTTGCAGGCACACTTGCTCTAGTATACTGACGAGGTCCTCCTCTGCTTATGGTCGGGTACTCAATAATACTTTAGTGGGGTGAGGAAATGTAAGTAAATAGCCTTTCCCAAGGACTAAACAGTGCCACGGCAAGGCCCAGCTTTGTACTCAGAGCCTACAGTTATGCTGCCCCTATTTGCATCTGCCAATCAAAGCCTGGACACTAATAGACCCATACAGATGTCTGGACCCTAATAGACCCATAGATGTCTGGACGCTAATAGACCCATATGGATGTCTGGACCCTAATAAACCCATACGGATGTCTGGACCCTAATAGACCTGTATGGATGTCTGGACCTTAGTAGACCCATACGGGTGTCTGGACCCTAGTAGACCCATACGGATATCTGGACCCTAATAGAACTATACGGATATCTGGACCCTAATAGACCCGTATGGATGTCTGGACCTTAGTAGACCCATACGGGTGTCTGGACCCTAATAGACCCATACCGATATCTGGACCCTAATAGACCTATACGGATGTCTGGACCCTAATAGACCTGTTTGGATGTCTGGACCCTAAAAAAAATAGACCTATATGGATGTCTGGACCATAATAGACCTATATGGATGTCTGGACCATAATAGACCTATATGGATATCTGGACCCTAATAGACCTATATGGATGTCTGGACCATAATAGACCTATATGGATGTCTGGACCCAAATAGACCTATATGGATGTCTGGACCATAATAGACCTATATGGAAACAACAATAATAGACAGCATTTGTGGAGTGCACTTGTGTTTGTTTGTTTACTGTCAATAGGATATAGATTTGCTTTATTCCATTGGAAAATGGCTTTGATTGAAATGTACAAATGACGCCATTTTGTCTGTTATGATTTGGTTGTTGGTGGGTTTTTTCTTCTCTTTCGTTTCTTTGTTTTTGTTTTTTGTAATAAATAATAATCTAATTCCATACTTACATAAATAAAAAAAAATGTTGCAAAAAGACGAACATAATGTCAAAATCAAGAAAAGCACTTTTTTGCGTTGAGTTATCCCCAAGAAAGCAGTGAGCTTTTATGTAACAAAAATCTCTGGCAAATAGTAGGTTCTGGAAAAGGTGGGGGGGGGTGAAGTTCAGCGTTTTGTTTTTTTAAGTTTCCTGACCTTTGTCCTTTCGGGCGATAAAAGTAGGGTATTGGATGGTCTCGGATGTCGCTTGCTTTGAAAACCACCAAGTCTGCTAAAGACATGTTATTGACATAGGCACAGTTTTTGTAGCGGCAGAATCTGAACCTGAAGAGAGAAGAAAAACAACTTTGTGTATTTCCTGTTGTAGGCAACCTGGCCACAATAAAATTCACAGATCTGGTCACATGGGTGTGGACATTAAAGGTTGAAAAGGTCTGCACATTATTATATAATATATGGTAACATGGATGGGAGGGGGGAGAGGGAGAGAGAGAGAGAGAGAGAGAGAGAGAGAGAGAGAGAGA
>JAOYNN010086857.1:0-11861 GCA_025770095.1 Goniobranchus kuniei | reverse complement strand
GAATGGTAGCAACAACGACCTTATACGGTTAGCTGAGGACAGGTATAAGTGGAGGAACATGATCGCCAATGTCTGTTTCAGACACGGTACCTAAAGATGAAGGATGAGTTACAATTGCAAATCCAAAATCCATTTAGCGCTGACAATTCCAGGTTTAAATTTGGTCACATCATCAGGCACAGTAGTAAGGCATAGAAAAACCATTTTATGTACAATATAGTAAAAGATAAGATTTTGCAGTTAATAGTTATAGTTATTGACATCAAAAAAGGTGATCTATAGAAGAATAAGGCCAAAAACAACATGATGTTGAGGGGAAATGAGCACACAGTGGCAGGAGATCTGACGGAATGTTAGTCTACAGACAACAAACTGGAATCCACAATAAATGTTGTTCCAGAAAGGCACCCTTGTTTAGTATTGTTTGTATATTAATATACATATGTTTACAACATTAATGTATACTACACAACAAAAAGTGGAGGACTACTCATCTGCCCCCCAATGGCAGACTGACATATCTGCACATTTTGTGTTTTCGAGATACATGTAAAAAAACAGTTGATTATTAGCCTTTTTAAAGTTACCAACTGATTTTACTCTTTTTCGGAGTGAATATTGACCATAGTAAGTTGTGTTTACCCATACACTTTCTTTGTACCAGTTGGATACAGTTTCTAGTAATCAATTTATGAAAACAAAATAGAAAACTGTTTTTTGTCAGATACGTCGTTATACCTTTGGGGTGCAGCACTAAATCCTATCCAACACCTTGTATGACATGTGAATGTGTTGCTTATGAAGAAAATTTGAACATGCCTTTACTTTAAGTTGATGCTGACAAATTTACATTTGCAGACTTTTTCTTTAAAATATCTGGTCCTTAACTTTTATGTGTGTAGTATCAGTATACGAGTGTAAAAGTATGTGTGTGTCTGAGTGTTTGCATGAGGTTTTTTAGCAAATTGAGATAAATCTGATTCCAGTTCTTTTAGAGAAATGAAAATTTCCTACATGATTTCTCACATCTTGGTAGGGAGATTTAACCACATTTTGTACAATTTCTATAACTTTTACCTGGAAGTAAATTAGGACATACTACATTTTGTGAACAAAAATAAAACCGCCAAAGGATATGATTCATGTAAAACTATTATCAATTTCAATTTCATGCATATATATCTCAGATTTCACGTTTGGTTGCAAAACCCTTGATAATTACTGGTGTATGAATATGGACAAATATATCATTATCATATATACATAGGTTGTTGGGTTTTTTTTTCATTTCCATTTCCAGAATGGGGTCTCCATGTATGTATTTAAGTGTGAATGAAGAGTTCACAACAAATTAGGCAAGAAAGAACATAAACAAAAATCACTGACCAGATTGTTGGTACCTTTTTACCTGTACAAAAACAAATCTTTCTTTTTAAATCAAACACTGTTTCAAATCAATCTCAAACTTGTTCATTCTCACTACCATTACAGGGGCATCAATTTCTTTAAAAAGAAAAAAACAAAACAAAACAGAAATGCAAAGCAATTTGTATTGAAGTTCCATCGGCAGGGGAACAAGTGCCTTTCTCAGACGAGATTTTCTAATGGCTCATTTGACCCTGTAAAACTTTCATAATATAATGCACTGTGTAATGAATGTTACACTTTGATCTTATTCTTTGGATGCTGGCATCAAATAAAAAACAATACACACAGTCAATCACAACATTTTAAAACCCTTAATTTACACACAAAACTCCTTAAACATACAAACACAACAAAAACTATACTCTTTGGTAAAGGAAACATTACGCACCATCAGTTATATATTAATTTTCAATTCCTCAATCTATTTCTTATGTAACCTTTTTTCCTTTCCTCTTCTAATTACAAAAGGGGCGGAAGGCGCTGGAATTTGGTAGAATTTATTAGCATTTCCCCACATTAAAAGGGAGGGCAAATTATTCCACTAACATAAAAAGAATTATGTTTTAATTCAATTACAATTCACTAATATAATTCATGCAACAACGACCTTATATGGTTAGCTGAGGACAGGTATGAGTGGAGGAACATGATCACCAATGTCTGTTTCAGACGCGGTACCTAAAGAACAAGAATATACAGTATGGTACTTTGCTTGCAGTAAGTTAGAGCAAACTTGTAACAAAATGGGCAGGGGGAGGAAATAAGGTGGAATGTTATGACCTTATGGTGTGAACCCTGACAAAAAGATTTGTGTCATGTATATTATATGCTGTACTAGGATTTACACAGACTGTTTTCAAGACTAGGAAGTCATATTCTGGCTAGTAGCACCATTATAAGGCTCAGAACCAGGAAGCACAAGACTTATAACCAAATCATGTCCTGTTCTACAACCACATTCCAACTGGCACTCACTAAAAAATCAGGTACGCAGGAAAATTCAACACATTCAATATATGCCTAACTCAGTTTTTGGCATTTTTTTGCTAATACAATTTTCAAATACTAGACATTGATCCTTCATTTAGCTTATGACTTTTAATGGATTTGGCTATTAAATAAAGGATTTATTAGAAAAAAGTTGAATTTGCCTGACTAAAAACACTGAGTTAAAAAAAAACATTTTTCTTGCACAGTTCAAAATAGGTAAAAATGAGTTAGGCATTTATCAAATGAGCATGACGATGTTGCATTATACTTTTGTATGATATGTGAAATTTATTGAACCTTGTTAAAATCTTCAGTGCACCCATCAATCATAAAAAGACATATGAAAATATTTGAATGAAAGGGTAAAAAATAGCTGGATGACAAGCCAAATACATATGTTGAAGGCCCACTTAATATCATCTTTAAAAGAAAAAAAAAAGCAAAACAAACAAAAATAAGAACCAACACACCAACAAAGCTAATAATCTTTTTTTTTAAATCACAATAAACCAATTTCAATATCATAAATACAAAAAAAAACTCTGAAAAAGTGTAAAATAAACCATATTCAAAAATAGCAATCCAGTTACATGTAACTAGAAAAGGTAGATATCCATCTTAAAAAAGGCAAATCATGCATGTTAAACCCTGCCAAAAGAATAACAATGTTATTGTTATCAAACATCACATAAATTTAGTCATCTTCTATCAAAACTGGGGCAAATGCATATATACACACACAAAAATAGATCTTTGTGAATGAACAAACTGAAGGTGATGAATAATCTCACACAAACAGAGGGTTTGGGAAGAATTACATGAATGAACCGTAAAAGTAAAATTTGAATTCAACAACTCTTTTCACACCAAATTTACAGAGTATAATATTTACACCTCTCTGATTATGAATGCAATTCAAAATGCTGGTGCTCACCATAATGTTATCCAATGGTAAACTGATTGCCTTTGAACAAAATTTACATCAATAAAGTGTGACTTAGTAAAGAATACTGTTTATATCTAGGTACTGAAACTGATTACTTTTAAGTGGTAAAAGTGACTGACCGATTTTGAGAAGAAAAACTGAATAAAACAATTGATATATCCCATCTTAATTCTCTCAATAAAAGATAAGCAATTTGTTGGGTTTTTTTGTTTTGTTTTGCAAAAGCTTGCTAAGATGCAATGATTAGTACGCAAAAGCGAACAAGGTCTCTTACTGACGCCACCAGACTGGTGTGTGTGTGTGTGTGTTCAGGTCTTGTGCAGTTCTCAACAAAACCCAGCATTCCTTGGACTTGGGGGGGTGTTCAGGTCTTGTGCAGTTCACAACAAAACCCAGCATTCCTTGGACTTAAAAAGGTGTGAAAGAAGAGATGGGATGAAGGACGGAAGGATTGGTAGGAATAAATTTTGACCGGGCATTGGCTTTCCAACCTACATTTTTACTACTTCCAATGGCAAAGAGTTATGTTACATGGCACCTCTCACTTGATAAAGAGACACTCAAATCTTAGGGACCATTCACAAATGATGTCAGCTAAAATTTGACCAAAAATGTGGTCTATACCATATTATTTTCTTCTTTGACATTTCTTTTTCCTAACCCCTTTAGAGGACCATCGTTACTTTGTAAAGACCCCCCTCCCCCTGTCAATATGTCACCTTTTTCCGAGCTGACGTCATTTGTGAACAGTTCCTTAATGACCATAGGATAAGAGAGCAGAAAATGAAAAAAAAAACAACATCCACATTTTTTCCGGAGCTGGTGTAAGCGTGGAATCAAATGCTGACCTGCAGCTCCAGCAGCAAGTTGTCATCCTACTAGACCGACATGCTCCCTAAATGTCCTCTTTTTGATCAAAGATAAGATCAATGTAACGAATTCAAAGACATATCAAAATAATAGTAATGACTAAAGAGACTACACAATTTACTGCGATACGGACTCAAAGGGATTCCCATTGATGAACATTTTAAATGAAGAAAACAAGTGGCAAAGCAAACACATTCAAACAATGCATAATCTTCTCATACCTTTTAAACTCTGAATCACACATTGGCATGGTTCTTTGGTAAAATATTGAACTGGCTTATAGGTAAAGAGAAAAGCATAAACACAAATGGCATGATTGGATTTGGATATAATAAATTGTTACATTTTTTATACAAATGAATAGGGTGAAGCAGAACACGTAAGATAGATAGATAGATAGATAGATAGACAGATGAGATAGACAGACAGACAGAAAGAGAGACAGACAGACAGATAAATAGGTAGATAGACACTGAAGGTTGCCTGAGAAAAACGGAAAGAAAAAATATTAGGATTAATTTGAGCAAAAGACAACATACAACTATGGTAACTTTGGTGAATTCAGGCTAAAACAAAGGAAGACTAAAAGAGTACATAATATGTCAGACCGAAAGAAGTGGAGGACAAACATCAAGCGTACCACAACAACATTTCAATGTGTACAATCAAGTGGTTAGATATCTGATGACTGCTTGCTAAGGACAGCAGACACTTGTAACCTGACAATGATACAAGAGTAACAAGCAAGCACAGACATTATATTACCATCATGTATTAAAAAAACAAATGTTCCACATAGTGGATGCAGATATACATACTTAAACCTGTGAACACATAACACAAATAATATGTAGTAGAACGGCCATCAAAAACCACCGTTTTTATAATAACACTGATTCTCAGTAAGAATTGGAAAAAGATGAAAACTCATTGGATCAACTTGTGCAGAACTACAACACACATCATCATCATTATTATTATCATCATTATTATCAATATCATTATTATATCACAATATAAACAAGCATTCATTACACTTGAAACACGGATAACTACTTACGTTAACTATGTACTGCAATTAATTTGCAATAACTACAATTAATTTCATTAATTTAGAATTAAATAAGTCTGCAAACTACTTCTGATCAACTGTGTTTAATTTTTTCTCAGAATGATATTTGTCTCTATACACTTGCTGTAATTTCTATGATATTTTTGAGAGCTGAAATGTTTGTTAACTTTTATGTATTTTGCCTATATCACTCATAGAATTGATTGTGTTCTACTTTTACAAATAATTTCATTAATTTAGAATTAAATAAGTGTGCAAACCACTTCTGATCAACTGTGCTTAATTTTTCGTTACCATGATTTTTGTCTCTATACACTTGCTGTAATTTCTATGATATTGTTGAGAGCTGAAATGTTTGTCAACTTATATCACTCATAGATTTGATTGTGTTCTACTTTTAAAATAGGCCTGTATTGAAAATTTCCCAATCAGAAATGGAATGAAGATTATAAGCATTATATTATGTCCAGTATGAGACTTCATCACTTAAGGGATTAACCCCACAAGGATGAAGTAAACAGGAAATTGACCCATACCATCAAGGGCAGTTGTCTGAAGGCAAGAGTCAAATGAGCAGAGCTGAAAAATCTTTAAAAACCCAAAAGAGGAATAAATAATCTTTTAAAAAATGTTTCTTGAGCTGGACAGCAACCTGCAGAAAGTGTACCATGTTATTTTGTGATGAAATATTATAACAACTTACATGGATGTGATCTTCAATTCTCTATTGAATTTCATTTCTAAGCCTGAGCAGGTATCACCAGTTCAGATCAGTACAGACATTGTGAATAATTTCAGAAATAGGCCTACCCATCAACAAAAGCTCTCCCCATGACAGAAGATCTGGTTGAATGCTAAGGAAAACAAAAAAAAATCTTGGTGTGTTTCCCCTGAACACAGTATTAAAAGAATACAGCAAAATTCCTACCAAACAGGGCCTCCATTCCCAAATCTATAAGCATACCTGCATTATAAATAAACTGCTTAACAAATGAGCAACACCACCTGAAGTTCTGGCTGATGAGATACTTAACAGGAACATTTCTTTTTCTATTCACATTTAGAAAAGTAAAACAACATGGGTGCTAAAAACAATACGGTATGTGACAGACAATAAATTTGTATTACCTTTTCCCCTGTGATCTCTTATTGGCTTCCACTCAAACAGTGATTTTGTGAAACAGTAATAATTCATCCACCAGGATTTTTAACATTCGGATTAATATATATATCTACATAGATTTTTCAAGTATGTATCAATTCATCCACATGGATCTTTGAAATCAGGACGCCCATGGGTTTTTCAAATAAGTATGAATTCATCCACATGGATTTTTCACATCAATATTAATTTATCTACATGGATTTTTCAAATATTTATTCATTCATCAAAATGGATTTTGTTCACATCAGTATTAATTCATCTATATCCAACTTCAAAATCAATATCAATTTAAGTACCAGTACATGGAGTTTTTCGATTCAGTTTTAATCCACCCATATGAGTTTAAAATTCAGTACAATGCATTTAAAATGACTCATTTCATTTTTTCATTTCCATTATCCCATCAGTCATTAGATAAGTCTACTCAAGTAGTGAAAATGTCTACATGAGATATTTAAAATGACTCATTTTTTTCTTTTCCAATATCCCATGAGTCATTAGATAAGTCTACTCAAGTGGTGAAAATGTCTACATGAGATATTTAAAATGACCCCTTTCATTTTTTCATTTCCAATATCCCATGAGTCATTAGATAAGTCTACTCAAGTGGTGAAAATGTCTACATGAGATATTTAAAATGACTCCTTTCATTTTTTCGTTTCCAATATCACATGAGTCATTAGATAAGTCTACTCAAGGGGTGAAAATGTCTACATGAGATATTTGGATGACCAGAAAATGGAAAGAAAGGAAGAAGAATCTTCTGATCATGACAATGTTATAAGGCGCCTGGTTGAAAATTTCACCAATCAAAGAGAACCCAAACAAGACAAGAACAAAAATAACAATATAAAAAAGAAATGAAACAAACTAAAATTCATTGTAACAATATTAATGATACTAATGATAACAACAACAATCAATATCATGTCTAGTGCATGGATTGCCATCAGAGCCTGAAACAGAGTGAAAGCCACTGGAATGAAAATCTGATCACATTTCCAAACATTTTAAGCAAGAAATCAAAGAGTTCACAAATTTGCGCGTGAAAGAGAATGTCCTTTAGCAGGAATTCATTATAAATTTCTCCACATTATGCATCACTAAACAGACAACTGTCCAGGTTAAAACTTTCAAATTATTATATAATATAATTCCCCTGCAAGCTGTCTCAGCACTATGAATCAAATTCTATGCCTTTCCTAGAATTAAATAGCTTGCCTCCCAAGTCCGTTATTTTCAGTACATCATTGTTGATTCCATGCTTGATCTCTTATCCACATCATGCTGGGGGCTGATATTTCTGGCATCAGCTATCCATGCGCCTAGAAAGGCATAAAAGCAATAGATAAAGAATGAATAGATGAATGAATGAATCAATCAATCCTATCGATCAATCAAGAAATAAATAACATGTCACAGAAAGAAAGCCTTAGAAACATGACAAAAATTCACCAATTAAGAACAACTGAAGATATTATTTCCTTATTAGAGTTATGTTTATCTCATCTTTTTCCTTGTGTGTTTGTGTGTGAGCATGAGAGAGAGAGAGAGAGAGAGAGAGAGAGAGAGAGAGAGAGAGAGAGAGAGGGGGGGGGGGTGATGGGTGGTGGTGGTTGTAACTAAGAGTTGGCAAAAGCAATACATATTGGGGTTTATTATAATATAATGTTACAAAATTACTACTCATGACAATGTTTGCATAGGGAGGGGAATGGAAGACAAGATGTGTTTGACCTTTTTTTGTTGTTGTTGCTGTTAGGAACTATACTTTATACAGTGCATCAATTTCTTAATAGATACTCTGATCTGCTCAAAATATAAAGGGATTACAATAATGTCTTACAAACTGGAATGGTCCTTCGATTACAGAGTGTTTGAAGCTGATACATTGGATTATAAAATGGGTTAGGTAAATGTTGAATAGCATGCTTTTTCTTCTTGTCAAAACTTTCCTTCATGAGGTAAACGCAAAAGGCCAGTAGTTTCACCATCCACAATGCAAACACAGAAAACTGAACACAATTTAAAGACAATTGCTTTAATATCTTTCCTAGGGTGGGGGACATCTATGATGCTTTTATCTGTTTCTGAATGACAGCTTTTCCATTTGTGTGTTAAATTGAACTGAAACCTGTCTCGTCATGGCAAAGCCGACAGATTTGAAACTGCTACTTCTTGGATATAACGCTTTACCAGAATTTTGAAATTAAAAATTTGTTAAATTGTCTCCTCTCTGGCTTTCCACCCAAATCAGACTAAAAAAAAATGTTTCTTTTGCCATACAATTCTATGGATGGTAAAAATGTTTCATCAATTTTTGAAATTGCACAGAATCATAATACTAAAAGAAAATTTGAAAAGATAGACTCTATCTTTAAAAAACAAAAATAAATCTGTCCATGTGTAATTTTCATCACAATCATGATGACACTATGTATGCCTAATGTCCTAATACAGGGTGTATCTTTTAAAACCCAACCCATGGGCACATCGGATTCCATCCATTAGACCAAAGTGCACAAACCAGTTTGCTGCGACAACATTCAAACGATGTTCCAAAAGGGAAGGCAAATATGCCAAAATTTAGGATAATTTTTATCTTCTATGAGAGCCAAAAGATCTATTTGTGATTATCCTAAATCTTCATAATTTCTCGAAATCAGTGAATTTAGAGGCCTTGATCTGGTGGATCTATGAACATTTGTTAGAGTTACAGATCTAGACTGGAGGGGTCTAGCTAGGTGTTCTAACTTAAATCTTACCAAATCTAGACCTTATTTAAATCATTTTAATCAGATTTGGATTTAGCTCTGGTTATTATGGGCATAGGTACATAAAGATCTAGATCCCTAAACTAGATCTGCATTTTTATCTATCGTAGATCTAGTTTTAGGCCTAATTTAGTCAACACTTTTACAATTAAGCCATATCAAGGTTCACAGAATTGACAAGCAAACGTTGAAGAATGGAAAATGTTCTGTGTGCGGCGCACCATAAACAGGAGAACAGACTAAGATGGCCCCATGGGTTGCGTTGCAAAGTATACACCCAGATGGCATGTTACAATTATGATGGAAATTTTTAAAAAATTAGATGAAAACAAAATGAATGGACTCTTGAGCAAACTAAACATAACCAATTTTCTTTTTTCTTTAATTATGTCTGGAAAGCATCAGATTGCTAATTTCTTGTAGACAGTGGCTGTTCTAGCATGACAAGAACCAAAAAAGTGAGAATCTGCATCTTGAATTCAAATCAATCCATTTAAATAAATCCATTAACAAATTTCACCTGTGGTCTTACAGGGAAATATTTCAGCCTATATTCCATCATCCTAAGCGCTTGGCATTTCTTCTAAATCAAAGATGATGAGGAGGAGGATGACAGTGAGTGTCATTCACCTGCACGACCAAGACAATTATGGGCAATTCTACGCAAACGCCCAACTCAACACATGAATATCATCAAGCTCTCTATGGGCCTTTCATACATTATTCATGTATGCTGCATTTATTCAGTAGTTCTCTAACAAATTGTTCTTCTTATGATCTACATTGAGAGCATCCATTTGAGATGTTACTGGGTTTAAAAACCATAACAGGCTATTAATTTAAGTGTTTGACAATTTGGTATTTAAACACTGGCAGTAGATCCGAAATATATGACACAGCTCTTAAAATGGGGAGAGTTAAAGAAAGTCAGTGAAAGCATTTATTTGATGCCCAATAAAATATGGAATGGTCTTAAATTTGACATTTTAAGAATGTCAACTTTGATTACTTATAAATTTTTCTACGGATGAGCTGAGTTCCTTAAGACGAAACAATTTTGATGAATTATTATTTCCTTTAAAATGCATACAAATATAGATGATAATTGCTTAAATGTTTGTATCTTGCACATGATGCTTCAATCACCAAATTATTTTATATGTAAGAATTTTAAATTTTATATCCGAAAGATGTGTCATGTTAAAATGAAGAAGGCATTTATTACTACACAAGATATTGTAAAATATACAAATTGCTTCTTGTACTTTATAGCACATTTTACCTTTTCTTTATTCTTTTTTTTTCTTTTTTTTTTCCCCCCAGACGTGATTAAAATGTTAAAACAAACAATTCATTAACACAGTAAAAAAGAAGTCTTAACTAAACTGCTCCACCTTTATTAAGAATAAGCAAATCGTTTTTTTAAAAATAATCAGATTTTAGTTATAGGGGTACAAAGCATGGTGTCGCTATGAAAATTTTGAGTAAAGCAACCAATGTAGTGTCCAAAAGATTGGCCAAATTTCAATGTAGATTACAGGATCTTTATATAATTATTATATTCCACCGTTTATCATTTTAGTGCTATTTTTACCATAAGTCTGGCTTCTCTTTAGGTTTACAAAAAGTTTCAAATTAAAATGTCTTAGTTATCCATCTCTCACCACTGTGTTAACTGCAATAATTGTATAAGTAAATGAATAAATTGAAATCAATATGACTGTTCACATTGAACCATAATCTAATCTAAATTAATATATTCAAATTGAGGGAATGTATAATACTTTGGAACAAAAAGGTTAGTAAAGAATTAAATCCATAACTGAAATTATGTAGCATTAAATTGAAATTCAGCAATAAAGGATAAGATGCATAGTGAATTAATCTAGCATTATTGAGTCTGGCAAATGTTATTTTAAAAAATGGTAGGGGAGGGGAGATGTGGGGGAAGAACTACAATGGCACCTTATGCACACCTCACCAAAAGAAGCGTTAGAATATTAAATGGATGGGGTATATAATAAAACAAAAGGCGTTGCAGCTAGAAGCAAGGGGTGAATAAAATAAAGGGTGTATTTCAAAGGCATTAAGAAATGTGACTGATGAATTCTGGGTTGCTTTTTTTTTTTTTTTTTGTCTTTATTTCATTTTTTTATACATCCACACCAAGCTTTGAATGATAGTGATAGAGATTCTATGATAATTCAAAAAAATGTTTCTATTCTTTTTTTTTTTTTTTAAATTATTGCACTACCCACTATTATACTTATTGTAGTTGCATTTTACAAAACATGGAGACACTTTCTTAAATATTCTACATACACTTGAACATGATTTCATCCCTAAAGATTTCCTTCCAGGACATTTCTCTTAGCACAACTCACATTCAATAGGGAGTAAGCAATAAGTTATGCTATAATTTTGACCATTCATTAGGCATTTTAAATTTGTCGACAACAGTTTTCACAATAGTTGAGTGGCTTTTTTTTGTTGGGGTTTTTTCTGTTTTTGTTTTTGCGTTTGCTTTTGGGTTTTTTTTTGGGTTCTTTTGTTGGTTTTTGTTGTTGTTGTTTTTGTTGTTTGTTTGTTGTTTTTTTTTGTTTGTTTTTTTTGGGG
>JAOYNN010086746.1:0-11862 GCA_025770095.1 Goniobranchus kuniei | reverse complement strand
GGCCCGCTTCTAGATATGTGTTTTGCTCCTTTATTATCCCTTAATATATTCTCTATTCGGTTTCTTTGTCTTCTTCTGGCCCTTTGTCTGTGCATCTTTTTAATCGACCTGTTAAGTTCTTTGTATTCCACCTTTTCCTCGTCTGTCTTGTCCTCTTTCTTCCTCATACTTTTTCTTTTGTCATCTCGTTCTTTGATTTTTTGGTCTTCTTGTGTCATTTCTTCTGGTGCTCTTGCCTTTGAATAGGCTATTTTTGTGGCCTCGTCCTTCATAATTTCCGTGTAGACCTTTGCTGCCAATTCCTCTTTTAATGTTTCAAATCGGTTTTAAGGTTTATTTCATAAGTTTCTTTCATATTTCTCAGTCTTTGTGTGTTAATTTTTGAAAGGTTTTTGTTTATCTATATTTTTCAGACTCCAAAAGAGAAATGAAAAGTTTAGTTTCAACATCCTTGTCACCTAAAATCCTTACAAAAGCAGTGTGCACGTCATAATATTTTTTCCACTCTGCCTTTTATGACAGAACCTGAATGTTCATGAGCATTAAGATTTGGTAATGATCCTGGCCACTTTTTGTTCTCAAACAAATGGACTTGACAGCTTATTTTTTCTTAAAATCGCGATCAAGCAAAAATACCAACATCCAAAGAAAACACTCCCGCTAGTATAAAAGTAGACCTAGACCTATGAAAATTTAGATTTGAGACTACTGATAGTAAAGCTTTCGAAAAGTATAGTTTTACGACATGCCACTCCTCAGGTCGGCTCGCCAAGGGGGGCTAAGGTATCGAAACACCCTGTACATGTAGATTGTTCCAGATCCACTGTAATTGAACTTGAGTACATTTAAGGCCCACTGTTCCCTAAACATTGTAAGGCCTACTGTTCCCTGAACATTGTACTGTAGAGGCCTACTCATGTACATCCAAATTTTAACTTCTGGAAGAAGAGCTCCAATGAATTGCCTGAGTTTCTGCGTTCTTCAAAATAGCATCAAATGTGTACATGATGTTCTTTCATTCAGTTCAAAAATACCATGATGTCAGAACAGGATGTCAAAGAAGTTGTTACAAGTGTATCTGCGTGCTTCAAAATAGCGTCAAAAGTGTAATTTGATGCAGCTTTAGAAGGAAAACTGTGGTGTGACCCCATTTTTGCCATATAACAACAAATACCGTCATGTCAGAATAGGATGTCAACGATGTTACATGTACCAGTTACAGTACAATGTTTAGTTCTACAATAAAATTGTCTTTCTTGCTGTCCATGGAACTCAACGCAACGCATTCTTCGGAACCACATTTCCATTGCTTCTAATTTCTTTACCATTTATTTGTTTTGTTGCCCATGCCTCACAGCCACCACACACATTTCATTAAGATCGGTTCAATGTAGCGTTGAAAGATTTCTCTTTGTTTCATTGATAGAGATTTACTTTTGGCAGCGAGTTCTCCATTCTTTGAAACGTGGTTTTCGCATACTTGATGCATTCTTGATGCTATTTACATTTTTGCTGTACATCATCAGATGTAATGCAGGTTGCCAGGTATTTTAATTTGGTTAACTAATTAATAGGCCTACTTTAATACTGTACCATTAAAATTAATTTCAGAAAACATTCGGGGATTTGGACTTTGTCTTGAGATGACAAATTCTGTTTTCTAGTTTCAGCAGTATAATCGGAGCTCTTTCTGTTCACTCTCTTCATTTACTGTACCGATACAGAAGTATTAAGAAGGGTATGTAGGTCATCTGGTTGTTTGCAATTAGGACTGCATCACATTCATGATGCACGTTTTCTCAGCGTATTATTATTATATGTAAGCTATACGGTACATTACGTCCGATGACCATGGCACTACAGAATGAGACAAGAAGATCTGGTGAAAGGACACGCCGGTGCCTCACTCCTTTTTATTTACACGTGTACAAATTTATTCATGTTTTAAATTTAAGCTTCCTTTTTTGTTACGGGGCTGCACTCTCCATCTATGCATACAGCTGCCTCTTGTTCCTATTACAATTACTGGTACATTGTAATATGTATTTATTCTTTCCCATCATTATGAAATTTCTAATTTGATAATTAACAATGTTTCACTTGATCAAAAGCTTTTGTGTAATCCATGAAACACAAAAATGTCTTCTTGTACTTCTAGCGCTCTTTCAATGATAATCCCCAAGTGTAAATGGCGGTTGTTCTATTTAATTGCTGTCAAGAAAACCAAACTGTTCTCCGATTTCTGGTTTTAACCAGTTTCCTGATTCTTATCATAATTATTCTGTGAAGGATTTTAGTTTAGTGTCATGAATCATTATTTTGTGTAAGAAATTAAGTGACATTTATTATGTATTATGATGTATGTTGTTATTCGGGCTTTCGGTTTATTATCACTAGATTGTCAACAATAAAAAATAAAGGAGCTCAAACGTTTCAGTTTTTTCTGCTTTGTCTTTTGTTTTGTTGTTTTTTATTGTCTTTTTTTTATTTGGTTTCATGTTTTTGTTTTTTATTTTGCATATCTTTTTAAATTTCCGGTGTTCGGTTGCAACATGTTTCACAGCATTTACATAAACAACACAAATTATGTTATACAGTGTATCTGAAACTAACCACAGGCACATAAACACATAGGGATAATAACTGCCAGCACACTGGAGTGGAAATAACAAAATAGGCCATCTGCAAAAAAGCAAATAATGTGTTAGCTTTTTTGAACTCACATTGTCCTATGCCTTGAGAGATAGGCAAAGTGTATGTTGTATAAAAGCCCTTGAAAAACTTGATGTTGTGTCTGAGAGCCTCATGAAGAAAAAAATCAAGGAGAAAAAGTCGAGAAGGGGCCATGAGATTTTAATTATTGATTAATTACAAAGTCCTCGGACATCATCAAATCTTGGACATCATCAAATCTTAAAACACCAGGAATCGCATGGACATTAGAGGAGAACAGCATTTTACAAAGGCCTAAATCGTCAGTGCCATTCTCTAAACAAACACACAACTCCAAATGTGCTAAATGAAATTATATCATGTATAATGTTACACATTGGCAGCAGTATTCAGTCCATGTTGGATGCTGCTTGCCATTCTAAAGGGGAAATTTTTTTTAGACCAATGAAAATGCATCTGTGTGACATGACCTAATTGTATAAAATGCGTGCGTTGTGTTTGTTTTGTTTTTGTTTTTATTTTACATTTTTTTACTTTTTACAACTTATCGGGTGGGTAAAAAATGAAAATCCTCTATTTTGAAGCCTTACAACATTTTTGTTCATAGCTTTTAAATTTTGACATATAATGTAGTCAAATGCAAATAATTCTGTGTTAGTACATATGTATGAGAAATTTTATTATGATCAACAGAAAACTCTAAAAGTTATACTTATAAAGACAATCACCACCATTTAGAAAATATCACACTATTACACAGATCTTGTACGCCATTATTTACGAGTGTTTTGTAATAATTTCTTTGCTGCTACGCATGCTTCATATTAGCATTATTGTTTAAACATTTCATGAAGCTTCGAATTGCTATTTCTCTGATGTTTTGCACTATTACAACAATAATAAACGCACTAAAGTGATCTTATCTAATTAACAAAAGAAAACAAAAACACAAAAATCAACAATACAAAGACCTAGATTCTAGATCCTGGCCTAGACTGCATTTAGTTAAGTTAGTGTAGATCTCTGATTCTAGAGCTAATTCAGACCTTGACCTAAATCTCAATCTTATGATTGTTCCATATACCGTTTTTACTTTTGGAGTAAAAAGAAATGAATGATCATTAAATCTGCATTTGCAGAAAAGAAAAACCGAGCGGGGCACTCATTACAGATCAACTAAAAACAAAGAATTTCAATGTAAGGAAGAAATTAGATCTACACGTTATGTACATTGAAGAAGATTTGTAATCTTCATCTACATTGAAAAAGAGAGACTTTAGCATCTGAACTGTTACCGTGCAAAGCAGGGGCTTAACTGATCAATCGAACCTCTAAACCTAAACCTAAACATAACAATAATGATTGTACAATGCAGGTTTTGATGTTTCCTTTTATAACTATTGTAACTTAAAACATAAATTGTTTACCGGTACATCTAGATCTATGAAATTTTCCATGTCTAGTTTAATCTAATTAAATGTAATTTTTATGTGATGAAAAGTTCAATGAGAGTTAATGTTAGAGAAGCTTTTGGTTTTTTGTTGTTTTTTTGCTCACCCAATCAAAAGCGGTTAAATAAGATTATTATGGAACAACACTTTGGACAAGGGTTGTTTTGGTGAAATGAAGAGGATATGGCTTTGGTGAAAATGAAAACTGCAGACTTTCTTTCAAGATGCTAAAATGCTTAATAGGCACCCCCATTCATTTTTAAAAGATTAATCTTGAGGTTTCATTACATCATTGCATTTTTTCACCTTGCCTGCTACTCATCATAGTCATAGATTCATAACAGTATGACAATGACAATGTATTGCTGATACTGATACAACACACAGAGTGTACACAGGGACACAGATGGCTCAATGGTTATGACTTTTTAAGGCATTGGCTTGGGATCGAGTGGTCCTGGGTCCGATTCCCACCTGCAACTACTTGTATTCTTTCCATAAGCAAGAACATTTACCATTTGCTTCACTCGACTCGGGTGTTAATAGTGTTAATTTAGCACCAAGCAACAGGCTGGTATTAATGTGGAAAAGGTGCTCCACTTTACTTTATACCCCCCATGTGGTGTGCCTGCTAGGGAACACTTATAAAGCACTTGGAGCACATAGTGGCTTTAGTGTTATATAAAAGCTCACAATCTTTTTTTTTAAACATGCTGCTGTACTGTGAGTACTATTAAGAGTCGTCAGGAAGAAACTTGATTTGAATCAGGGTTTGGATAATCTTAATTTTAATGTAGGAGCATGCCACTTTAATGGCATCATGAGTGAATGTAAGACAACTTAGGAAATCTCCCATATTCTGTACCATAATACAAATATGTACTAATACAGTAGAAACAACTGAAAGAGAAAGGTCCAGTCATATTTCCGTTTGGCTCTAGTTTCGGTTTACTGAAAACCAATTTAAAACGGCAAATGGCAATTGGAAACAATCTTAACTCCCTAAAACATGGACATCCCATGCCGGTCAATCATAATTCCATTTGCTTGTACTACACTACATGTATTTCATTAAATTTGTGTGTATTTATTCAACAACATCCATGATAAACCGTATCTTAAAGACGTGGTATAGACCTGATCTCTCTCTTGGCAAAAACTACATTATTTTTTCATTACTTGTACCAAAATTTTCAGTTTATCATAGTTTAACAACGACAAGGTGAGTAAAAAAAAATAGGAATTTAGATTTTTTCAGTTCATCGCGTTTCCATTGAGCGGTTTTTGGTTGAGTCCGTTTCCACTGCAATAAATATATAATACAGTTGTGGTAAGGGTGGACTGTCATAGAAATGGATACCTACATTATGCCTATAATGAGTTACCAAAAAAGAAAAAAAAGTTTATTTCCTGTTTGTTTTAACCTAAAAAGTAAATTGTTGATGATTCTGTAGAAACAAGTCTTAAGTCATGAATGTTTGAAATACAATGTGGACACAAGTATACCACTAATGTAGGGCCACCGTAGATGGTTCTAATTCCTCATTGTGACAAGAAGTCATTATTACGGTTACAGTCCAATAGTAGTACTGTTCCAGTACTGTCAGCATATCATGTGAGCCTCTGTAATTCAATTATGTTGAAATAATAACAAAAAATGAGTGTCATTTCAACCACTTGATGAAGGAAATGGGTTTTAAAATTTCAACATTGGATAAATCAAATCTTTGCTCCAAATTTACATTACATTATTTCAAAGAGAATATTAATTTAATGCATGTAGCTAGCTCTCAATGTTTATTGAAAACATCGAGCACATACACCTAATTTTGTGTTTGTTTGTATTTTATCAAGATTATTTAAAAGAGAATATTTGATGTAAGTAGCCTTCAATGTTCTTTGATAAGCTGGGCCCGATTGCATGACAAGCCCCTTTGGGGTTACCTGTCAGCTAAACCCTAACTGTAAGTTAAATTTGAATGGGAGCTACGGCGTTTTAACTGGCAGCTAGGAATGTAGCTGGAAGGCAGCCCTTAGCGGTTTGTCATGCAACCGGGCCCTGGATGATAAAGTGAATTTATTGGTTTTTGTTTTTGTTTGTTTTTTCAGAAGAGAATGTATCCATCAAAGAGATGGAAAAGAAAAGTTAACTAAAAGAGAGAAGGAAAACCAAACCAGCAACATTCATCCAGATATGAACACACATTAACATATACTTTCATACAAAGGATGTGCATCTTATGATAAAAAAATGTTGAAATACGAAAGCAAACAAAATAAATGCATTAGACGAACAAATTTTATTTAAGAAACATGTCAATTAACAGCAAACAATACATTCATCTGCAATATTTGAAAATCTATCCTATCTTACTGGCTAGAAAAATAAGAAGTCTATAGGCCGATGGAGACACGGACAAAACTGCATGAAATTATGTACAAAATGAATTAGACGAATGACATTGCTTGAATGAATTAAAACAATGTTTAGGAATGACTTTGTGTTTTGAGAGATGAGAAGTTACTATCAAACAATGAAAATTAAAAATTAATTGACATCAACTGTTACACTGAGCATGGGATACCCATGGTTAAAAAATCACACCAATCTGGTTGTGACCAAGAACATTTACAAGTCTTAAATAGGCCCTCTTTGATCTTGAATACAAAGCAAAGAGCCGATTTCAGGTGAATAAGTAATGTTGCAACAATATAGACAAATGAAATGTGGACATAAACGAATGGAGCTACAAAACATGTCGACAATCGCCATATATAACATCAAGATCCCTGACCTTCGACCACTGCACTCTAGTTGGAATGGCGAGATCCAGAGTGAGAATGGGAACGTGAGCGAGATTTCTGCATTGGAGATCTGAAATAAAGAAAAACAAAAATGATAGAGTGTTTGGGTATTGTTTTTCTGCTCTTACACTCTGCCTAATTAGGCAGCATAGTTATGACTGAAGATCATTACAGTGGTATTCACCTATAGCGGTGCCCCGCTACAGCAAGACCATCCTACAGCGGGACTCTAAGGCAATCCTCTTTATTCCTTTATGTCAACTTTATTACATGTGCTTGGATTTAACGGGACAGGGAAAATGCCCAAATGGAGACAATGGAACAAGCTGTGGGATTAAAAACAAAATAATAGAGGATTGTTTGTCTTGCTTTTCTTCTTTCTTCCATTTTTTTAAAAAATAAGCCTTGCATAAGGTACCAAATTTTAGGCCTGTTCATAATCGATCATATGAATCGATTACTTCAATTAGCACATGGACTTGCGTTAATCGAATAGTCTAAGCGGTAAGCGATTGTCGCAGCCTCCTCTAGCAAAGCAGTCCAGAGGCTACGCCTAGGACCTCAAGCTCCAAGTTGTCTCCTCCTTCGATCGTCGCCTCAGCCTGATAGACTAGTACTTTTCAATTAACGCCAAGCCTAGTCCATGGTCACGGAACGACTTGCCTCCCCTGCCTCAGAAGTCTGTTAACAGCCTGAATATTACTCAGACAGGATACTATAATTGGGAAGAGGTATGGAGGTGTGAGGAATGTATTGCCCTGAGCTTCACACTCAAGTTAGATGACTTCACGTCAACTCGAGGCAGGGATGTGACCTTGGATGAGAAACTCTGTGAGGTCTGCTACATTCAAAAAGTAGTACAATACCTATCTCATCGGCAAATATCTTTAATATTTACTTAACAACGATATGATAAGTTTTTCATTTGTGATATCAGTCAGCTTTCTATTATATTCTATACATGCACATAGAATTCTTTATGAGTGTGAAATATTTTATATTTTATGTATTCAGATTATTGTAGGTGGGAATGTGTGCAGTGAAATTACATGTATTGTAAAGCGCTTTGAGGTCTCGACGAAAAGTTCTAAATAAATATAGATATTATTATTATTATGATTATTATTATAATCATTTGATTATTATTGTTGTTATTATTATTAGTAGTAGTAGTAGTAGTAGTAGGTGGTCTACCATATACGGGATATTAATCGATTAACTAATCAATTAATCGATTACTTGTGCTGAAAATCAATTTATATCGATTAGTTGTGCTGAAAATTAATTACGAAATCTTTCCATTATGCACAGCCCTACCAAATTTGTCCTCAGCCTTCATCTACTCTAGCCCGTAGCTCCAGGCCAAACCCTAAGCCTAATATGGCCTTTGTTGGCACTCACAGAGTGGGGTCAGCATTGGGGGCATACGTTGTCTCAAAGTGGCCAGTCAGCTGTTTGCAGCACTGTTAATTAAATGTTATTGGCTAGCTAGGCTGGCTAAGCGATGACTGAGAGGCAACTAGCGCCTAAGCCTTGACGAGAATTTAGACCAATAGAGATTCTAGTTATCTAGATTGGCAGTAAACATGGTTTTACATAGGCCTAATGTGAATGAGGAAAGTGTATGAAGCAAGGGGATGACTGTAGAAGAATGGGTGGGTTTGATATTGTGACCAATATGTGAAAGTGTGTACATAAACATTGTGCGTTTGTGTGTGTGTATGTGTGTGTGAGGGTTTTGTTTTAATGGCGGTGGCAGATCTGGGCCTAGAGATTGAGTGTAGCGTGACCTGCTAAAAATAAGAAAAGGGAGTGTCACCAACACACTGTGAACACAGACAAATAACCAGACCCTTAGCATTCCTATAGCGGGAACATGCCTATAGCTGGATTTTTCTTCTAGAACGAGAAGTTCCGCTATAGACATATTCTACTGTAGACACAGAGGAGAGAGAGAACTGAAGTCTCCAAAAAAGCCCAATGAAGATTTTTTATCACAGTGCATTGTCTCGATGCAGCAAACAGGCATTCCCATCACTGAAAAAGTGCAGTTTATACTGCTGCTGCTACTGAGTTCAATGGAGGTCCTGCCAGTCTAGGTGCTGAAAAGGAATCAATCGGAACTGGCATGGGAAAAAGTGCTTGTAGGGAAGTGAGCACAAACAACTTTCAAATGTGAATTCCAGGCTACCCATGAAGCAAATGTTTAAAACTGAAGAAAAAAAGAGCTCAGACTCAGGCAAAAAGCCACAAGAAGGCAGAAAACAAGGAATTTAATCTTAAAACGGAACTTTTCAGGAATAAAAAATTATTTCGACTGTATGAAATATTACAATTGCTGTTGTTGGAACCTGAGACTTGTTAATACATTGTGAAGCGCTACTGAGCACCTCCAAGGATAGATTTATGCCCTACACAAATTAATGATTTGATATGAAGACGAGATGAGAGATATCTAGCTTGTAGCATGGCTATATTTTGAAGTCTCTTGTCAAGTTTTTGCAGTGTTTATGGCCTGGAAGGTTTTCATCATACTTTGTCTTTAATCATTTTTTTTTATTCAAAATAATTTTGTACCTTAAGGTGGATCTACTTTTTTGTTGCTGGGGATATGCTGACGAAGTTTGAAGGGAATGATGCTTAGACCAAAAGGCAAAAATCAGAAGAATTTGACAGTAAACTTGTGTAATACTTTTGTGAAAATGGAATTTTTGTTTGTAAAAGGTTCTGTTGCTTTTTGATACATTTTATGCACTCTTTAAAGAGTTCAGATCAATGAAACTTACAGATATACACGGTGACACACAAAAAAAGGGCCCTCTGCAAAGTCTCTATACCTTCGCTATAAAGGCAGCTACAGCAGCGAAAATTTGACACTATCTATATTTCTGGCCAAAGCGTTTGGGAAAGTTTCATAGACATTTTTATAAAAATGTGGAAATGGCGGTGGAAAACGAAATATGGCCCGTTTTTACATCTAGGCCAAAATTAAATAGTCGTTAAAATTCAAGAAGGTCGAGCAACGGTACAAAATTCAACAGAAACGAAGAAAAAGTCTGACTTTTTAGACTTTGAAAGAGTGTAAAACAATAACAAGGAGGTGCATAAAGGAATACTGAATACAATTTTCAAGAAAACAAACGCTGTATTGATCATTGTTTCGTTTACACAAGTTGATTGCTGATTCCTCTAGAGTCGAGTTCTTCCCAATACTTCTGTAGCACTGAAATATAGTGCTATTTTTTCACCTTTTTTGGGGATGTCCTTCCCCGTCCTCAAATTAGAAAGGGCTTACAAGTCCACTATCATCGTAAGCTAACCTGCTCCAAGCACTTGATAGAGTAATGGGGGCGTTCATTGACAAAATTGGATGGATTGACCAGTAAACCCAATTGTTTACATTTATATTTCTTGCAAGCAAAAGAATTGCCTCGTAAGAAAACCACAGGTGCTCTAACCATCTGATCCATTTCCTCGTTATTGATTTAAACACGTTCAAAGTCTAAAAGGTCAGACTTTCACTAAATTTCGGCTCGAATTGTGCATGCACATTTACTCGACTTTTTTAAATTTTAACGCCTATTCAATTTTGGCCTCGATTTTTAAAAAGGGTCATATTTCGTTTTTCGCCACCATTTCCTCACTTTTTGACAAGTGTTTACGAAACTTCAACAAATGTTTCGGCCATAAATATCATTGTGTCCAATTTTCGTTGCGGTCACCTTTTTGACGAAGTTATAAAGACTTTACAGAGAGCACTGTTTTTGATGTCACCCTGTTTAACCAAAAACCCATCTTTACAGTTTTAGATATTAAATAAAAAAACAAGCAAGCTAAATTTGAAAGGCATACTCGAAAAAAAGGGGACGCCTATCATATTTCAATTTGTGTGATATTTCGTGACAAAATCTAAGATGCCGTAATTTCCTTGGAAGCCAGAAGTGTAGGCAAAAAAAAAAAGTCTAAATATTTCAACTCAGCATCCCATGCCCATCATACCTGTATATGAATCCAACTGATGTAATGTACAGGGATAATTTGTACCCAAACCACCCCACCATCATCACTTTCAATGCATACTCTATAATATGCTAACAAAACCACAACAAATGATTAACCCATTAAGAGATAGACTGGCCAAAAACTCATAGGAGGGCTGAAATTCACAATTTGTCCAACAACATTCACTGAAATGACAGGGATCACTAAGCAAGCCGGCTTTTTGCCTTTGATGTTTGCTGTTATAAACAATTTACATGGAAAAAAAAATATCCGTGTCATTGCAATCATTAAAAGAAATCACTAGTACTACCTTTTGCTCCCAGAAAAATAGATGAAAATTATAGGTCATAAATAGAAAAATGACTGTGAAACATTTGAAACAAGTTTGTAATATTTGGTATTTCACTTATTTTTTGTCCCAAATTCTTGTTCTTGGTATCAATGTCAATTAGAGAATGTCAATAATATTATAGATTTACTTTTATCATCCCGAAATAATAAACTTTGATGTTGATAACTTGATATTTGTAACCTGCCAGTAAAAAAATTTAATCTAGGGAAACTGGGTAGCAACGGCAAGGGAAAAGTCAGTTGGCTTCCAGATGGCCCTACGCCATTGGGTCGACTACCGAAACTGACCAATGGCAGCCTAGTATCGGGCTCTGGGCCACTAAAAACAAAGGCTTGCCCTTTTGGCTTTCGTGTAACGGGGCTTGAGAGACCAGGGAAAATTTGACACACACCTCTTGGTGGGCATTAAGCAAGGTATAAAAAATCGACACGCTTAAGTCACAACCTCAAAAAGTGAATTGTTCTTTTAAAAACAAAAACTTCAATGCAAGTTTCATAAAAATCAGTCCACAAATAAAGATTCTACAGGGAATTTTACTTTAGAAAACGGATCTCTGTAATTTTGTAAACAATGGCTAAT
>JAOYNN010086635.1:0-11862 GCA_025770095.1 Goniobranchus kuniei | reverse complement strand
ACAGACAGACAGACAGACAGACAGACAGACAGACTGACAGACAGACAGACAGACAGACAGACAGACAGACAGAGACAGAGACAAAGATAGAGAGAGACAGAGAGAGGAGGGGGGAGGGAGGGAGGGAGATATATAGCTTACATCAAATACAATAACCAAAAGTTTAAACATTGAATCGAGATGTTTACAACCTAAATCATTATAATATTATTCTTTGATATCTCTCGATCTGCATGCTAGATTGTCAATTGCTTTGGCAGATCTAAGTAACGAACGAGGTAGCCTTAAACACTACAATATCCTATCAACTAGCAGCTGAGATGAATTCGGTCCTATTCTTGTAGATAAATCAGATGTAAATGATGGCATTTATTTAATGGTTATCAGGAATAGTCGTCAGTCATAATGGTTATCAGGATTAGTCAGCATTCATAATGGTTATCAGTAATAGTCTGTAGTCATTATGGTGATCGGGAATAATCAGTAGTCATTATGGTGATCAGGAATAGTCAGCAGTCATTGTGGTGATCAGGAAGAGTCAGTCGTCATTATGGTGATCAGGAACAGTTAGCAGTCATTATGGTTATCAGGAATAGACAGTAGTCATTATGGTGATCTGGAATAATCAGTAGTCATTATGGTGATCAGGCACGGTTAGCAGTCATTATGGTTATCAGGAATAGTCAGTTGTCATTATGGTGACCAGGAACAGTCAGTAGTCATTGTGGTGATCAGGAATAGTCAGTAGCCATTATGGTGAACAGGAACAGTTAGCAGTCATTATGCTTATGAGAAATAGTCAGTAGTCATTATGGTGATCAGAAACAGTCAGCAGTCATTGTGGTGATCAGGAATAGTCAGTAGTCATTATGGTGATCAGAGGAAGAGTCAGTAGTCATTATGGTGATCAGGTATAGTCAGTAGTCATTGTGGTGATCAGGTATAGTCAGTTGTCATTGTGGTGGTCAGGTATTGTCAGTAGTCATTATGGTTATCAGGAGCAGTCAGCAGTCATTATGGCTATCAGGAACAGTCAGTAGTCATTATGGTGATCAGGTATAGTCAGTAGTCATATTGTGATCAGGTATAGTCAGTTGTCATTGTGGTGATCAGGTATTGTCAGTAGTCATTGTGGTGATCAGGAAGAGTCAGTAATCATTATGGTTATCAGGAACAGTCAGCAGTCATTATGGTTATCAGGAACAGTCAGCAGTCATTATGATTATCAGGAACAGTCAGTAGTCATTATGGTGATCAGGAATGGCCAGCACTCCATATGGTGATCAGGAATAGTCAGTAGTCACTATGGTGATCAGGAATAGTCAGTAGTCATTATGGTGGTCAGGAACAGTCAGTAGTTATAACAGTGATTAGGAATGATCAGTACTCTATATGGTGATCAGGTATAGTCAGTAGGCATACAAGTGATCAAAAATAGTCAGTGGTTTAACCTGCACTAGATTGTGTTAGACTAACCGCTGTTAAGCTCACAACATGTCAGCCATTACTCATTCAACCTCTTGGGAGATTCAATTACGGAGAGAAAAAAATATTGACAATGACCCTATGTCCGCCAATTTTCAATCTTTTTGATACATTAAGAATCACTACGTTTTCAGAATGTTGATGATGGGTTTTTTTTTGTGATACATGCACATCTAACAGTGTCACTTACTGCAGTACATTTGGATACATAATACATAGTATTGTGTGAAACGCGGAGAGAATTTTCATTGAGTAAGTAATTTAAAAGATCTAACCAAAGCGTGCGCTGTGTAACATCTGCTATGGCACAGCGGTTGGTGGGCAATGCCAATCGCTTTGCACACAAGCCAGGGAGATATCTGTTATAAATCCTGTTCTTAAAAATAAGCCATAAAGTTTAATTATATGCAGGATAGAAGCTGCACGCAATAATAATATATTCATAGTATATGGAATCAATGATCAATGCATCTTCCTCTCCGTGGAATGTGCGCTATATATGCCTTCTTTAATTTTAGAGGTCAGTCGGTGGCTAAGGTGCTCATATCGCGGCACGAGTCGAGAGTCAAGAAGCATCCATCATGGTCAGTACAAGCGTGTGTGACCGCATGGGTTTGAGCCTTGCTAGTGTGCGGTCATGCTCATAACAGCAAGTCCTTGGCGTTGTGTCCTTGGGTAAGACACTTTACTTCGCATATCTCACTCGTCTCAGGGTAAATGAGTATCTGCTCGTTAAGACAGCACTGTCTATGTCTGAAAAAATGTATTCGCGCCTAACAGGCTGCAAATCTCGTTCTAAATGTTCTGTGTTGCTGTTGGTCAGGGGAGTAAAATGTCATTGTAAAGCGCCGTGAGCATGGCTACGCCGTGGAACATGCGCTATATAAATGCCATCTTTACTTTACCTTTTTAACAAATAAGCAAGGCAGCAGTTAATTATGGAGATCTTTATGCAAAATTTCATCCCTCAGGGGCCTCATAACAATAATTATATATATACAAGGTATGTCATTCTGTATATATAAATGATATAGATACTTATTTACATACGGTTGCAGTCTTTGCCATGATTGGCCAGTTTTTTGTATATTCAAAATGACATTAGAAACATGGAATCCAATGAAAGTCTATTAACGTTGTTCATTATGAACCAGTCTCTGCCATAATTGAAAATAAATGTAAGTTGAAATATCGCAATTTTTGTGGGAAAGAATGGTGGTGGTTTCAAGCATGTCAATTGTTTACATCATGATGAGGCAAAAGCAATTCACCTCTTCTGAGGGCATTCATAGTAAATGCATGTTATAAAAGACAAGTCCTAATATCAACCCAAAATTTGAAACAAAATTCAATATTGATAGATGAAATACTCAAGCATTTCCATCAGAGCAAAGCATACTGAGATGTGCTTTTGAATTTAAGATGGTTGAAAACCAGAATGGAAGATCAAGCACCGGACCACACGAAAGCGGCTGCAAACAATGCTCAAAAGAAAAACATCCAAATCATTTGTCAATGTCCTTATAAAAACTGACAAAATCGTCAATGTCCTTATAAAAATTGACAAAATCGCTTAGCCAATGGACTCTTAAAGTTGGCATAAATAGAGAATCTTTTCAACACCTTATAAAAGAAGATATCTGCATCTAAAACCTTGTAAAGTGCAATCACATTAGCATCCTTTAGATACAGATATCAACACCTGAATTGAAAGGTGTCAGAGGTTCCTATACAAAATCAGTCATAACAAAAAGCTCACTGAAAATATTCTGTTTTCAAATGAAGCTCATTTCTACACAAAATGGCTACATTAACAGCAAAATCTTCATTTATTGAGAATCTCATTCCCCAATACAGTTTTTAAAAATGTCTTCATATTAAGAAAGTAGCAGATTGGGCTGTGTTCAAATTCCATGGAATTTTGGATCATTTTTCTGTGTCAAAGATGAAAGAAATTTTGCCGTTGATAACAGTGATCATTATTTAAATATTCTAATATGTATTTGGAGAGCCCTTTGGCAACATATGGGGATAAAATAAAGAGAGCAACAGTAGTTTTAGCTGGATGGTGTAGCGCTGCATTGCTGTAAATTAGTAAAGAATTGGTTGCATGACCACTATGACAAGAAAGTCATCAGAGAAAGTCATCAGCCGTGGTCCAGACCACCTATGGAGTTCCCATAGCCCAGACTATTTTCTGTGGAGTTCTTTGAAGGATAGCGTGTGTGGATTTACTTTCGAGGACACCGATGAGTTATAAAAATTAGTAATTTACAAAATGAAGAGAATTTAAGTTTAACAATGTCAACTTGTGATTGAAAACGTCTTTTTGCACATGAAAACATGCACTGATCGAAATGGATGCCATCTTGAACAGTATTATATATATAATTTCCAAACTGTTAGATATTTGTGCATGAAAGTTGCCACAAACATTGCGAATGTTTATTTTGCATTATAGTAAAAGATTGTGCTTTAAAATTTAATCAATTTATTTTTCTTGATATTTCTAAATCAATTTATTTTTCTTGATATTTCTTTGGGTTCCATGTTCCAATTGTCAACTTTGTATGTACAAGTTATACCTATAACTCTCCCATTCCAGACTCAAAAGCCATGATGAATTTTTTAACAGGGCCCTATGGCAGGAGCCAAAGCCAAGGCACCTATTCAAACATTGACTCAACCCAAAATGCTCAGCAAGGTGGAGGTTATGGATCCAACCCCAACGCTCAAGGATATTCATCTGGATACCAATCTGGTGCTCCCACATACCAGCAGCTTCCACCTGCCCGGAATTCACCTGAGCCAAGCGCACCCAGCTCTGAAAAGGGTCAGCAACCTCAGGTCTAATGTCTTCAGTGTCAAGATGTGGAAGGCTGAAGGGACAAATTATACTAGAAATAAAATTCAACTTATGTAATCACACTTATCTCTAGCTTCAAGTGGAGGGAGAAACTTTCATTAAACTGAAAATATTGTTTAACTTTTAGAACTGGAAAGTGCAGGTTTCTAATAGATCTATCAGATGAAAGGAGAGACTTTTTGACACCAATTCTGTAACATCTCTTTTAAAAATGCAGTGTAAATTGGTCAGAACGAAGCACATTTAAAGCATTCTTGCTAATAAAAAGTCATTATCCAATGCGACTGGATCCAGTTTACCTAATAAGTACACATGGTTCAGTGCCAAAAGAACTTTTGAAAGTGTTTTCTTCTTCTTAGACTGTCCAGCCATTTTCTCACATTTTTTTCCATGTATACATATACAAGTTATTGACATATTGTTGCTACT
Source organism: Goniobranchus kuniei (assembly GCA_025770095.1). Taxonomy (NCBI): domain Eukaryota; kingdom Metazoa; phylum Mollusca; class Gastropoda; order Nudibranchia; family Chromodorididae; genus Goniobranchus; species Goniobranchus kuniei. The sequence goes on along the minus strand of JAOYNN010086635.1, from coordinate 7,082 downwards.
GATTAGAAAAATTTCTTTGTACTATATCCTGGGAATAAATGATTATTTGTCTTTTTCAGCACCATGGACCTAGCTTGTCACATGCATGCATTGTTGATTATATTGCCATGATTGACTAAAGTAAACAACATAATGATTCTAATACACAAAATGAAATGCATACAAATATGAGGCCAACAATTATCATTACTGATCTCCCTTCCACTGTAAGTTACTTTCTCTTTTGCCTGAATTTTTTGGGTTTGATACTTTGGGGGCATTTTTGTGAAGTTCCAACCCTCTGTTTGAACTGTTCACATATATAACCAAATAGATCGTAATCAAGATGAAATTAACAATTCTTATGAATTCGATTTTAGGGTGGATGGGGGTGAAGAGAGTGATAGATCTAGAAACTAAGAGGTATGAATCTACTTTTGATCTACTAGACTCTGTGACCGTGAAATGTTTGAGCCCGTAGGATTAGACTTTATCAGAGGGGAAGGGGCCTTGGCAATAAAACAACTGATTCTGATTGGAAATATTTGACCTCATTTTCATATCCAAATGAAAAAAAAAATTATTACTCAATTCATCCCCTTAGCAGGTAAAATCATGCAGTTTTGGGTTTGTTTTTAAAAAAAATGTAAATGTCCAAGGGTCATTTGTGTAGCGTTGATGGACCTACCTTACTGGTACCTTACTGTTTTGGCATAAAGTAAAGATGGCATTTATATAGCGCACGTTCCACGGCATAACCATGCTTATGGCGCTGTACAATGACATTTTACTCCCCTGACTAACAGCAACACAGAACATTGAGAACAAGGCTTGCAGCTCTTTATGTCTGAATAAATGTTTTCAGACAGAGACAATGCTGTCTTAACGAGCCGAGTGAGGTTAGCGAAGTAAAGTGCCCTACCCAAGAACATGACGCTGATGACTTGCCGCACACTAGTGAGGCTTAAACCCATGTGGTCAAGTATGCTTGTACTGACCATGGTGAATGACGAGATGTGATCACCACTTAGCCACCGACATCCAGTTCATCTTGGTGGGTAGTCCCTTGGTTTGTTGCAGCCCAAACACTTTCCCTGAAATTACTGCTATCCAAGCAAGTTGTCCTGCTTTTGCAAACACTCATCCCTATCCAGCTTTCTATGACATCTTTCGATTGCCATCACAGTCTTCCACTTGAATTTTGTCCCATTCACCTTGCCCTCCATGATTACTTTTCCTCAGCTGTAATGTCACTTTACATGGCTGAAAATAACACTTTTGGCTTTTTGATTTGATTAATTTGCTGGAGTTGGATTTCATAAATATTCTTTTTTTGACTTTTTCGTTTGTTATTTTATCTTTCTGTGATATGCTTACAAGTTTCGTGTAACAGTACATTTTGAGATATAGCACTTTTTGGAGATCATTGTGAAGTAGTGTCCAGGCTTCACTTCCATAAAGAACAAGAGAGATGATGCAAGTGTTTACGATTCTTGTCTTTATATATTTGTGTCAAGTTCTTTCCATATCTCATCTATACTGTTCATCTAATAGGATTTCAACTCACTGAGCACTGGGCCTGTATTTGCCCCATGCACTGGGCCACTGGCCATTACACACATCTTCAAGATAACATGAAGACAGCTGAATATAAATTTAATATTAAATTTTTTTTTTATCCATTTCTACATCTATGTAAACCTTTAGGACCTGCTAATTTGTATTTACGTATGTTGTATAATTTTTTTTTTACCAATGAAAATTGGACTGGAATAAAGGTTTACTTCTCTAATTTGGACTACGGAGTATACTTGGTATCCTTGCTCGACAGCAGATAGTGATAACCGAGTATGCTCGGTATCCATGCTCAGTGAGTTCAACATGATTTTACTTCCAAGAGATACTAGGGATATTGTCCTGTAATTTGAACTCTACTGGTGATCCCCTTTTAAGGGTATTGGTATGTAAGTTGATGTTTTCCAGCCTGTTGGGCATTTTTCTGTTTCCCATATTTTCATTATCAGGGTTTGATATATATATGGACTTCTCCATCTCCTCCTGCCGTATCATTTCTGCATAATTTGATCTTTTCCTAGGCTTCTATCTTTCTAGAGTGTGTTAATGGCTTTTCTAACCTCTGAGAACAGGGGAGGGGGAAGTTCTTCATATTTTTGATTGTTTTGTTATTTGTTTTCATTTTCATCAGCCCTGTAATTATCTTTACAGTATTCGACCCTTCGTTCTGCCATGTCATCATCCTTAGTGAGGGTTTTTCCTTTAGCATCTTTGATTACATTTAGTTTTGCTGCCTTCCTTTTGGTTAGTTTTTCTGTTTTCTTTTACTTGTCTCTGCTTTTGTTTCTCTTCATATATTCTTCTATCTTTGGACATTTTGCCTCAAAGAATTGTTTTTTTGTCCTTTATACAGAGGCATTTGATTTCCTTGTGGAATTGTTTGTATGCTTTCCCTCCCTTTTTCTCGTGTTTTTCACTCTTTTGCCTCTTTTTCAGCTCAGTCTCACCAAATGTTTCATTAGAAACCATGATTGTTTCTTCTTTATTTTACTTTTTAGATATAAGGACAGCCATGTTATCTGATTAAGAAGATTTACTTATTGGGGCTTTCATTTTAAAAGCAAGCCAGTATGCAAGATGCACAACTTTTTAAATAACATTTAGTGACGGCTGTGGTCTAGTGGTATGACTAGTAGGGAATGTCAGCATGTCAAAGTTAGATGGGTGACCAAAGAAGACTGCCATGCTTATTTGTCTTGCTGATGGCTCTCTAATGGAAGTCCTTGGTTCTCTGGTGTTATGTCCTTGGGTAAGGCACTTAATTCCTAATATTTCATTTGACTTGGGTTTGATATGTATTAATCTAAAATGGAGGGGAGGTGTGAAATTGGAGGGGAAAGTTGACAGGGTTGAGTGCTTGCTGTGCAGCAGTAAGAATTGACTTCATATTGGTTTCATTGCGTAATGTGATAGGAATATATGGTTGTCAATAGGGTTTGAATAGCAATTTAGAATCTTAACACACATTTTTTTTACAAAGGGATGAAGACATTTTTTTTTGTTTTTGTTTCGAATCTACGATTTTTAATGTGATTTTGATAGGTCTGAGATAAACATTCATTGTTTTATGCCCTGATGATCGTGGCCATCAGTGTAGCTAATTACTATCCATTATGGCAGACCTAACTTTATTATTGCTGCATCATAAATCTGTTTATAGTTCTTTGTCTTTCTCCCCTTTGTACTTTTACTTTTTGGTACTGATCCATATGGTCTCTTTAATTATCATATAAAATAAGCATATACAGGTGACGGAACTTCACTGGATTCAGTAAAAAATATGTTGAATTAATCACTTGCATATTTTTAATGAGCTATATTTCCGATGCAAGGTGTTGGAAAGATGAACTCTGAGAACAATCACTACTCACAATTTAAATAAGTTTGGGTGTTTTTTGTAGAAGGGCTAGGCGAAGAAAGATGCATCAATCACTTTCATTAATAACTTTGAGGGTCTTATATATTATAACTTTATACACTTCAAGCTTCTTATACCAACATCACATTCCTGACATACTGCACAGATTTACGTCCCATCAAAGTCACACCTTACATCCCAGTCTGTCTAAGATCCCACTTTCCTTGGGGAATGGAATTTTTTCTGTACAACCTAAATTGTCACTTTTTTGAGAGTGATCAGATTTTTTCATATTTCATTATGTAAGATGTTGATTAAGTTTTTGTTCTCACAATTTTTGTTGGCATTGTCAAAACCATTGTCAGGTTTTTGCTAGCTATTTATGGACAGTTTAGTGACCCCTGGTCAATTCTGGCTAGTAAAGGTATGACTACATTACACGACAAGAGAGCAATAATAGAGCAATGTATCTGCATGTTTTGTGTTTTCAAGATACATGCAAAAAGTATTTGATAATCAGCCTCTTTAAATATACCAATTGATTTTACTTTTTGTCGGAGTGATGACTGACCATAGTAAGTTGTCTTTAACCATATACGTTTGTTTGTACCAGATGGGTACAGTTTTTAGTAGTCAATTTATGAAAACAAAATAGGAAACTGTTTTTTGTCAGATACCTTGGTCAGCCTATGGGGGACAGAATTGTTAGTCATAGACCATGCCTAGGGTCTGTTGCTCTGCAGCATTGAGATTTTAACAAAGATAAGTTGTAGACTGGCTTGTGCATTCTTGCTTCATTCATTTCATAAAAAACTCTCAGTAAATTTGATTTGATTTGTTGAGTTATTAAAAGTCAGAAAAGGTGAATGACCTATGACTGCTGAAGTTGTAATTGGCGAACACTCCCTTTGTATAAGCAGTAATCAAGGTGTTATACAAAACATTGATGTGTTTTGTGGTTAACAGGATGAAAGCAAACTTATGTCCTTTAGATTTAAGCATGGCCACGCTTCCTCAGGGCAAGTTATCTTTTGAATATCTATGTAATGTTAAAAGTGGCAATGGCGCTATTCATTTTCATGAGCTGTTTGAAACAATAATTTCTCATTTTGGGGGTTATTTCCCTTGCCATCCCCCATCATTTGACTTTTTAATTTTCTCATTGGCAGTTAATGCTGCACACTGTTTATTAAAGAAAAAAAAAAGCATTGATATTTCAATGAAAATTTGGTTCAAATCCCCTTATATTGACCTTCTGATTTTGTCAGTGCAGGTACAAAGTGCTCTACAGTCATCTTAAATGTCTGACTCTTTTTCTCCTCAAAAATGGCCTTAGTCAAGGCTGTATTTTCTTTGAGTGGCATATTACATTATCACTCAGTTTGGTGTCATTCCTTTATATTATAACTTGACCTGATACTTTGCTGTCTTATAATAACATTCCTGTTATGCACTTGGTCCTCAGCAACAGTGTCAGTGGTTCCAGTAATGTTGGTATAAAAGGGTTGGACTGTAATGACAGTACAGGTATTTATATATGTCTCACAGCTTCACAAAAAACTTCCATTCATCTCTGTTTTGGGCCAGCTATTTTAAGCACTACCATGACCTCTTCAGAAGTTGTTTTCCATGTTCCAGGTGATCTCCATAAGCCTACTTTCTATTTCACTGTGGTGTCCATAATTTAAGCATTTGAAAAAGGATGTCCTGCTTTGTTCACAATATCTACACATGTGCCTTCATATTATAATATATCAGAATATTATTTACCAATAATCACCATTACTGGAATATCCTAGCTGTGAATGAAAATAAATTGAAGGATATTACTAACAATTCTAAACCAAATGCATAGGCCTGTAAATGTCAGTAAGTTATATTACTAATATCATATTTTATATCTACTAATGCAAACTAATTTGAGATTTATAGGCAGAGGTGTGAAAGAAGTGGGACTCTGAATATTATAAATATATTGCTGGACCACTGTTAATGGGCAGGTTTATAGGGAGAATATTAGAATTTATGTATATACAATTTATTACCTTGTGTCAAAATTTTCAACCTGTCAAATATCTCAAGGAAAGATTGAATTTTAAGGATCTCTTTTCAGTTAGCCAAATCTTAGACACTGCCAAATATTGAGACTATTGAGTATAATGTAATATGAAAACAGTCAATTATAGGCATACTAACAATAATAAGCCAAAAGTCAGTATCCTTTATGCACAAAAGCTTGTCAGAATGAAATTCTACTCAGCCACAAATCGTCCATTCTTTCCAATTTTTTATTTTTTAAACGGTGTAGTGTAACAATACGTTAATGTAATGGTTGATTAACAAAAATTCACAACTTGCATAATGAAGCACAGACTGTTTTCTTTTCTTTCATGATGTGTTTTTCTTGGATCTTATCTTTTCGTAAGTGTGACAAGTTACAGTTTTATGTCGTTAAACCTTTCAAAAGGCTTTTGGTGCTATCCACCTGGATTTGACATGTAAATAAACATCATCCTGCATTGTATTTCTGTCTTTCATTCTGCCACCTTGAATAAAGAATATTCTGATATAAGCTGAAGATGAATATTTTTGATACATGATGTGGTAAAGTGCTATTCTAAGTCTTAAATGATCAAAATAAATGCATTGAAAAGATGTAAGTAATTGTTTTGAGAGGATCTTGTAAATGTTATGTTTTCTAAAAAATGAAGAACATTAGTGGGCATTGCATATAAAAAAGTAAATTAAGTATGTGTTTTGTTCCTCAATGTCATTCTTTCTTGTTTATGAATGCCTTACAATGCTGTTCATTCCATTTTGTGAGTCTTTCAGGTCCCAGCTGCTTTTTCCCCTCCCCCTTTAGATTTTAAGGAATAACATGTATTAACTTTCTCATAAAAAAAGCATTCATTGTTAGAATGAATTAGAGATTGATGTGAGGAATTTCGAGATGATAGTTTACACTTTATAATATAAAAGCATGTACATATTGTATAGACAAATGAAATATCCTTCCAAGAAACATTTTGTGCCTTTTCATTCCAAAAAGTAAATAATGCTGAAGAAAATTATGATATCCTTTAGCATCCCAAGAAATGAATTATAACACAGTAGTTCCGATCATCCTCAAAGAGAAGTAAAAGACATACAGAAAAATGTTTATAAAGGAGTGTGTAATAATATTAGAATACAAGTAAAGTCATTACTGTTATTTTGAATCTGTTCGGCAGGTATTGCTGAAGTTTTTGAGTGCTGCCAATTAAATCAGAAGATTCCTATTTTTATCAGTTTTCAATTCTTGACCTACCCCTTCTTATTAGCAGAAGGGCCCCATTCTGGAAAAATTTCTTGTGAATGTGAATGATTTGTTACAGTTCTCAAAGTGTTTTCTAGATCTATATATCTAGAAATTAATTATTTAAGGGTCCAAAAGAATGAAATCGGCTACTTTTTGATTACTCGTCTCCAGGCGTTTTGTAGCTCCCAGTCAAGGCGTTAAATTTGACTGCTGTTTGTTCCTTAGGTAGCTCTATTATTATTATTATTATTTTATTATTATTATCATCATCATCATCATCATCATCATCATCACCATACAGGAGTTTTTAAATCATCGAACTCAATATGTCAAACTAAATAACACATCTTCATACATAACAACTAATATTGG
>JAOYNN010086634.1:0-17818 GCA_025770095.1 Goniobranchus kuniei | reverse complement strand
ACAAAACCACCACCACCACCAACAAAAACAAAAACAAAACAAAAAAACAACAACAAAGCACCAAAACAAAACAAAAACCCAACAACTAATAAAAAACAACAACAAACAAACAAGAAACAATAAAAACAACAACTCCAAAACAAAACAAGACAAAAAGGTACAACTGAAGTGATGTAAATGATGTTGAAAGATGAAAATAACCGACCAATGCCGCTCTAAACAATCTGAAAAATGTTTGTATTAGACAATACACAATAAAAAGAAAGACCAGAATCAATACTAGGCTACAACTGCGGGACAAGGGCACTAAAGCAGACGGAGATCAACAAATTGGATGTTTTCCTCAGGAAGCAACTTGGAAATATATCAAACATCTACTAACCAGTAAATATTTCTAACAGGTCTCTTTATGAAAAGTGCGACCAGAAGCCTCTATCATTTGTCGCGGAAAGCCGTTGGAAACTCTTCGGGTACATCCTTCTAAGAGACAAAGACATTCCTGCCAACAAGTCCATGGAACTATTTTTCATGAACTTGGAAATCAGTACAAAGGGAGACCAGTCACCATTCTCCCAAGACTTCGACAAGGACTTGCCACGGTTTGATCCCAACCTTTCCTAAATAACAAGTGAAGATCTGAACCATCTAAGATTCCTCGCACAGGACCGGAAAAAAAGGAAGACATTTACAAAGGATATCGTCCGGTTGCCGAGACGTCCTCATGCGGAAGGCCCCTAAGTCAAGTCAAGTAAGTCAAGTTCTGCGATCTTTTGCAAGTCTTAACTGTTCTTTTTGTCCATTTGTGGGGAAATCTTGTTACTCATTCTTTATGATATGATGAAAGAATTTAATTATCTGGCTCATAATACTTGGTTCCTGTGTTATTCACAATCTAGGGTCCCAGGTTTCTTCGGTGTGACAATGAAGATAAATTTTTCTCGGTCCTCCTCGTAAGACCCCTGTTTCGAATATGGTTTCAAAGCTTTTGTTGGGATATCTAACCTTAACTCGTCTAGAGAGTCGATTCAATCAATTGATATACTATATTAGCGTACAGCTTTCCCTATTTTCATCTCTTTGCAAGCAGCCCGGGTTTGCACCCCGGTCAATCAGACCTAATACATCAGAATTCTGTCCCGGGTATGACGTTAAACTGCATCCGTTGGACAATCGGCTACTAAACCGGTAACCACTTGATGATGAGGGTAGTGGAACCCAGTAGGATGAAAATAAGACCTGCCAAGGGCGGATTATCCTAATCAGGACGACGGTCATCCACAGATGGCGCAGTTCGGTAGAGCGCGATTTTCTGGTCTTTTGTTCTCTCACTTCAAAGATGACGCCTCGGGCTAAATATCGTTCCCCCGCGATACTATGAAGTAATCGTAGTAGGTTTGTTTACATACATCTTGCCTTGGCCCAAACAAAGTAAATATTTTTGGATGGGACAAGGCCGGGCTTTGGACCGTCACATCAGTATAAGTACGTCGATCGTAGATGCGTCAACGATTAAACATTGCCCACCTCTTTTTGATACAGTCATTTCTAAGATGATTTTCTCAAGATTGGTGATTGCTGATATTTGACAAGCTTTTATAGTGAAGATCGAAGAAGAATTCTTATCAGTTAAGAACAGAAAATGTTAATAAAGCATGCAAAGTGATCAATTTTACAATCGTGTAACACATGTATGTATGAACGAAACGTTACCCTTAGTCAAGCATATATATATTAATTTTGTGAGGGTAACCTCCACCCAACATTAAAAAGCAATTTAAAAACCACAACATTTTTCTCCCTTCTCTATCCGGCTTTCTTTACGCAGCCATGTAGGCAAGAAAGAAACAGCAATTTTCTTTAAAATAATTTGAGACTTCATTTTTGGATTTTTGTATGAAAATTGTGCGACAAGAAAACATAAAACTTTCTGCCAAAAAACTAGCATGTTGTCTTTGACGCATGTTCTATAAGTTTTGTGCAAAATAAAATGTAATTTGATAATATGATAGAGCTTCCTTCGAGACCATCCATTTTCAGCAGTCGGACTTACAATTATATTACGGATGAAGTCCACAAACAACAAACCCATGAAAACCAGTCTACTTTGAATAAATAACAAATAGTAAATTGTGTACAAAGTGTAAACTCGTAAATCAATTGAAAGCGTCTAGAAAGTGGTTCCGAAATATACTGGTGGTTCCGAAATATACTGCCGCCAGCTGTGGGATGAATCGGAATGTTCCGATTAAAACTGGGTCTGGCGCCAGTATATTTCAGAACCGTTCCAATTAATACTGGTTCCGAAATATTTTACGACACCGGCCCATTTTCTTTGAGGCAATTGATGCTCTCACGACCACAATTCAAAACCGGGTCGATCGAGAAGACTTTGTGATGTATACTCGAAGCTGGAGGCTGTCAATGGAGAGGACTACGAGGATGAAATCCGACAGGATTCGGAGTTTGGGGATCTGACGTTGACGCCTTTACCTAGCATAGTCAGCTTCAGACTCTTAATAGAGTACAATATGTAAGTGTTGGCGCTTCAACGTTTGTTGACAATCTGCTATTTTCATTTGCACATAGTGGCATTCTTCACAGGATTGAAAAGCTGAGTGTTCCCTGGTGTCACAGGTTGTCGCTCTGTGGAAGCTCGTTCGTGGGATGCCAGCAACAAATGCAATGAGTGATAAGTGAGTGCAATGAGAAGTGTGAAAAAAACTATCTTCGATCCTTTATGAGTAAGGATCGTCTCAATCACCTCATGCTCCTGAATGCGCACAGACACAGTACCGATGCATTGGATATGGTAAAGGAAGCAGACATATTTTACCTCTGCAGCCTTTCGACCGGAAACGTTTGGTTATTTTTCAGCATTGGATCTCTCAAGGGCAAGCGTCCTTCAAGGGTTACAATCTGCGTGTGTGAAATCTGACAAGTACGAAGCACTTCTGTGCTGTCACGAATAAATATCATTGAAGAGAACCAAAGTGATACTTGCTACATCAAGCATATAGAAAATTCTTAGGCCTTTCCTCTCTTGCTGTCTGAGCAGACTGCGACTAGATTTCTAAACCAGGCTATGATTACAGCATCATCCGTCAATCACACAAACCACTCTAAACATGCTCGTCTTGCTTTCATCAAGTGTAGGCACGTTGTGTCTCTCTCTTTTGATTGCAACATTCGGTGCCCTCGTCATGTCAACACAGACACGGATAGCCTTAGCATTCTTAGGTTTGGGTATTATGACAAGTGGGCCTACCCAAGGAGTTGGACCAGTTGCTTTTTCCATGACTCCCATTTCTTCTTCCTTGTCAAGGTGTTTGTCAAGCAATTTTCTCATATGCAATGGTATGCGTCTATATTTTTGTGTCACAGGTTGTACTGAAGTATCAATATGAAGTTTAGCTTTGTAATCCTTCAATTTTCCGAGGCCTTTGAATGCATCAGGATAATTGTTTATAAAATCATTCTCTCCCTTCACGTTGTTCAGGGCCTTCAGCATGCTGAATTTGGAACCCCTGATGAATTGAAAACTGACAACGGGGCACCGTTCAACGGATCTGACTTCAAACGCTACATGGAATACATGGGTATCAAACATCGAAAGATAACTCCTCTTTGGCCTCAGGCAAATGCTGAGACTGAAAGATTTATGAGAACTATTAAGAAAGTAATAAAACTGCACGCATAGAAAACAAAAATTAGAGACAGGAAATGCACAGATTCCTTCTTTCTTTCAGGACAACAAAGCACTCAACAACTTGTCTTGCACCCGCAGATGTACTGTTCAATCGTGCAGTCAAAAACAAACTACCTGAAATTCCAGAACAAGGCGAAGCAAACAAGAATGTTTGTATACGATGCAGTGATGCCAACGCAAAAGCAACGATGAAGTTTTATGCAGACAACAGGAAAAATGCGAAGCCATCTGAAATCAAGATTGGTGACAATGTGTTAGTCAACGACACCAAGAGTCTTAAACCTTAATCACCATATGAACCAAAGCCCTACACGGTAGTATCCAAGAAAGGATCGATGATCACTGACCAGAGGGGAGATAGCAAAATGATGACAAGAAACAGCAGCTTCTTCAAGAAGCCACCGCAAACCCCAACTCCAGCTACTAATGAAGAAGCAGAGGAAGAACAAGTAGAAGACACTGATATTGTGAGCGAGGACACAACACCACAACAACCTCACCAAACAGAACCGGTTTATACGGAACAGCACGCTTCTACAGTCCAGCTCCCGAAAAGGAACAACAAGCAGCCTTCATGGTTCAAAGACTATGTCATGAATAATGTCATTATTACCACGAGCACCGTCTTCGCACAAGCCGTTTGGTTTTGCACGGCCATTCAAGCCAAGATCTTCACAGTATGAGATTGATGCCCAACGAGTAATAAGGCTAAAAGCTCGTAAAAGCCTTGTCGTTTTATTTCTTTAAGCCCATATGGTTTCGCCGTTTTGGTGGTTTCCTGATGCAATTGTGTCATGCAAGACAAATCGTTTCATCGTTTGTGATAGGAGTGAATCCAGTTTAAGATTTTTAATAAGCTGAGTTATTTTTACCTATGTTTCAAAGTCTTATTAATCGATCATATTAAATTATTTTCAGTATAATTATTTTACGCCAACAAATCCGAGAAATGGAGGAATGTAATGACTTGTTCACTATGGTGCGTACCTCGACATTTTCCTGTACATAGTGACATCACTTGGAGACGTTTATCAAGGACATTCCGGGAATAAACCATGATGGATAGTACACGTCTATGATCTTTGTCTTTACAAAAAAATCATTTTCAAGTTTGTCACAGTTACTAGGTCAGGGTTAGTTATTTTATACATTCCCAGCGCGTAGTACAAAGGAATGCTTCCAGAAGTCTAGTCTTGCTCTCTATGGATACAGCTTTTTAGATTGGATTCGATCTCCTGATCTGGGTACTCTATGTTTCCATACCTTAATTAGAAAGCTACAAGAGACCCGTTGATCATTAAAAAAACACACAAAAAACCTACAAAAAAAAACCAACAAAACAATTACACAACAAACAACAAACCTATATCACATCTCCCCTCAAGCTTCTACATGTATATGAGAGCATCGGAAGCTAAAGTTGATTTAGTCTATAAGGATTTTGAGAGGTTTCTCATACCTGGTAGTTGCTTTGCTGCCCTCCCCTGAACTCCAATCTGGTCAATGTACTTCATGTTCTAGAATGCCCATAGCGTATAGGAATGATATTTTAAATATGGCTGACCAGCGTTTTGTATAGGGGAATAAAAGTTGAGGCATCGAAATATTGGAATGAGCTTCTCAAGACAGCCAACATGCAAAGATGGGGTGGGGGGGGAGGGGGGTGCTTTGAGTGCTTAAGCACCCTCTTCTAAAAAAGGGGGGTCCAAGACGAACAAAATTTCACTTTATAGCTCATTTTTAGTGATGTAACTGTTGAGCTAATGCGAGATAAGTGTCAAAGATTTTGCAGTGATCGTTTCTTTCGTGATTGAGCTCGTGTGGGACAGCCACCAAGACTTTGCAGGTCGTTTCTATTCATCAAGGGCTTATGACAATGTGAGACAATTTTCAAGATTTTGCTGCACTTGATATTTTGATTTTGCTGGGAAATCAATTGGGCTTTTGTCTGGACTTGCTTTGGATATAGATGATTTGGTAAGGATTAAAATATACTTGGTGAGTAGGATAATTTTTTTCAGTCAGTTTTTAGAGAATATTTTCCTTGAGACAAGTAAAGAAGATTTTATGCGTGCATGTCAAGTCGTACTCGTTCCCCCACCCCCCACCCCCCAAATGCTCCATGACAAAAAAAAAATGAATAAGAAAATAAGGAGACTGCATCTTCACACTTTATCATTGTTTATAAATGATACACATCTTCAGGCCTTTTAAAATCTTCAAAACCACTGCCAAAATTCACCAGAATGCAGAGGTTTGGATCATTTTTTTTATTTTTTTTTACTTTGAATCGTCTCCAAAATATAATTATGCATCCAACTCAACTAAGTCCGGGAGATCGTTGTTAGACAAGACAAACAAAATTGGTCCCGTGACAGATCCTTGAGGAATTCTTAATGATACTGATAATGATACATGGCATAGCAGTTTGAATTTGTTTTATATATCTCTCCAAAGTTTTTTGATGTTAACAACATTGAAACAATGTGTGATATGTTGAAAATAGGCTTACAGGGATAAAGGGAGGCCCCGACCAATGTTTCGTGGGGGGCCCCAAGCAACCACGGTACGGCCCTGCATTAGCCTAGACAGGCAACTACAATTTTTAGGACACATTTGCGGCCACAGGGATTTAGAACATCTAGCCATAAGAGGAAAGATTGATGGCAAACGCAGTAGAGGAAGACAGAATATAACTTTTATTGAAAGTCTTAATTCATGGACAAGACAGAATGGTAGTAATAAGAACCTTATAAGGTTAGCTGAGGACAGGTATGAGTGGAGGAACATGATCGCCAATGTCTGTTTCAGACAAAGCACCTAAAGAAGACATTGCCGTAGAGCACTCATTTCAATAAGTTATTACAGGGACATGTCTATCTATGTATCTATCTATGTATCTGTCTATCTGTCTTGCTCTTGTTTTGCTTGTGAGATCAAAGCGCCTCTTCAGATTTTCAGAGCTCACGAACTCAAAACGGCAAAACCCTAGGCAGCCTAGTGCAAAACGGAAGAATTGACAGCTAAAAGTAGCGTAGGACTCTCGGGCTTCCCTTACCAGATTGGCCAATCGTATCGCGTATAAAATTCCTGTTAACTTTGAGTTGACGTCACAATAGGGATTGAAATGATCCATCGCATTGCAGAGACCCCTCTAGGGGCATTGCCGATTGCCATCCTATAAAAGCAAGTCGCCACGATACCAGCTCGCGGGTGCCGTCAGACCCCGCCATCATCTTGCCGGAGAAAACCTCATTTTCTGTTGCAAGATGACATATTCTGCTAGTCAAGTAGTAAGTTTCTACCTTGTCACAATAGCCTGCCTGTCGCTCAGGCATTTTCAGAAGTAGAATGAGAAGACGTTTAGGTCTAGATCTAGAGAAATGTTTAGGCTGGACGAAGATCCATTGATACGTTGGAGCCTGGGCTATGTCTAGTGTCTAGCCTGTGTCACTGGTCGGCGTAAACTGACTCCTTGGCCCAGGCCTACCCCTACCGTGAAGGAGGGAAATGAAAGCACTTGTGGCTTGGCTAGGCCTCTTCAAGGGCTCAATGAGAGTCATCTAATCAAGGATTCTACGTCTAAATCTGGATTCGACTTTAGATCTTACATCAGATCAGAAAATATATAGAGACCTAGATCTTGGAAACAGAACAATGATCAATTCTTTTTTACCTGGCTAATAATAGATTAGATCTAGATCTAGAGCGTTTATCAATCAATTAGCCTACAGCCTTTTTCTTTCTTCCCCAACATTTACTGATCACTAAATCGCTAGTTTGTGATTTTTTGTTCATTTTTATGCAGGTAGCTGGTAGAAAAGGCATTGCCCTTTTTTTAAATAAATAAAAGTGTATACAGACTGGGTAATCGTAAACAAATTCTTGATGCAGGCCTATAATATAACAGTAACAGGCCTACAGTCCAAAATAGATATTAGATCTGTTACACAGTTGCATTGTTATAAAATGCAAATCAAACAATACAATAATTATTGTTATAAATGCCAAAGTGTCATGCCAAAACAAAGCAAACAATAGGCCTACAATGATTAGCCATGAGTGGCATGAGCTGATATATTAGTTTTTATTACTACTCTAGTACCTCCTCTACATTTCTCATGCTTTCATTGCTTTCTACTCTTGTGTACCATTTAGGTCTTTCAGGCACTGTATTGCATTGTGATAAAATGCATTAATTAGTTTTGAAAGAACAAAACTATTAAATTTACACTTGCAATAGGCATGCCATTTTTGCATATATATGTCAACGTTTATTACAAATTAGAAGCGTACAGTTGTGTATTTTAGTTAGTTACAAACTAAAATCCCTCTTATTTCAATTATTATTTATTATGATTATTATTATTTTTTAACCCTTTTAGACCTATTACCTCAAAGATGAAGAGGACTGGTTACCGGGTCTGTTTTATTTCAGGGACTTGTGTTCCCGGTTTCCGGGTCTGTATACTTCGCGACATTATTTGGGTCTGTACATTCCATCAATAAAAATGAATGAACTGACCTATGAAATAAAGAAACCTTTTCAGAGTCAGCTTGCCCTCAAATAACATACAGGAGATTGTGTTATTCTCTTAAACCATGTGTATTAATCATTGTTCGACAGTTGCTTGATGCTGATAAGCAGGGACTTATGTATTATAATATCGCTGATGTATTATAATATCGTATGGGGCAGAAAAAACTCACTGCACTTTGGACCTCTACAAAGTAACATATGAAGGAACTTCCTTGTAATTTTGTTGAAATCAAGATCAAATAAAGCTTTAAGAATAAGATTTTGAACAGGACGTTAAAATTTCTTGACAAACTATGAAGTTATTAATTGTTGCATGAAACTGTACGATATATTGAAGGGCAACATTTTTTATTTGGTTATCAGTATCAGAGCCTAGACTGTACCCCTGAACCGTCGGAAATGGTAAAATTTACATTCTGGCTTACTGTTAAGAAATTGGTAGGGTTGCGTGGACTGCATTTTTAGTATTTTTTACTGTCCCACTTTTTAGATTTTGACTTCTTCATTGCCTGCAGGACAGCGTTTTGGCCCAGGCTGCCATTATGTTGATGTGTCACAGATTTACACAAATGGTCGTTTCAAAGGCATACACTTGTATGTATGGTACCTGACTCTGCTCACTTTACGATTGAGGAGACCTTTCCTTTTAAAATAATAAAAAGCTGTGTTTAAAACAAAGGTTTGATCTTCAGGGGGAAGTGGTCATAAGTACCAAAACTTGAAGCAGAGAAGGGAGCTCATGAAGTGCTCTCGCTGAATCATCTTACAACTGATTGCTTAACCCCTACATTGCCATCCATTTTGGGCTGTGTGTCTTTGCCATTGCCATGCATTTTTGCTGAAATCTGTAGAACTGACTTATATCAGAAAAAAAAATCCTAGCTCCTAAACCATTATATATATATATATTCAGAAGAAACTTGATATTCTAATGATAGATTGATCTACATTTTGAGGAGTTATCAAAGGTCACATGCCATTCTAGTGGATCGTGTGTACCTCTGATTTCCAAATCTCCCATTCCCAATCATCAGTACTGGTTGCTACACGTCCCCTTCTTGCCGGTCTCGCATCTCCACCCTGACAAGGCTCAATATGCGCATCATTGTCACTGTCAGATCGAGCAACTCTTCAGCTACTCCACAAACTATTCGATCCCCATTGCTTTTTCCAGAATCCACGTTGGCGGGGTAACCAAAGTAAACAGCTCAACAAATTTGGTTTTATCTCGCTTGTTACATTAGATCTGGGACCGACGCACTTCATACAGTATCAGCAATCTACTCGGCACCAAGGGAAACAACTCCCGAAACAAACGTGCATCATTCTATAATGGACTTCAATAGTGGTGCTGGTCAAAGTACGACTGTAGTCGTACTTTGCACTGGGAAGTAGATAGTAAATATGACTATAGTCAGAGATGGCAATGTAAGGGTTAGTGTACGTGGTATGAGAACTCTCAGCACTTTCCCATCATACCTCCCAACTGCACTTTCCTTGTCACTATCATCAAAGGCCACATTTTGCCCACTTCAAGTCTTGGCACCTCCAGACCAGCCAGACCAGTCCTTTCATTTCCTCTTTTATATTATATACCTCAATCTTACAAATGGCCCAACTGATGCCTGTCAGTTCCTTCCAAAGGATGGCACCAACGAGTTTTGCTTCTCCTCCATAATTAATGTTATTACAGTAGTTTTCGCGAGAGTGCCCGCCGGCTGAATGCCCGTTTGTCCTGAGTGCCTGCTATTTTGACGAAACTGAATTTTTTTCTATTAAAATCGTCACTCTGAGTGCCTGCCTTCAAAAGTCTTTTGTCGCCTGAATGCCGGGTTTGTTGGCAAAGGTAAGAAATGTCCAATAAATTTAGATAAAGTTACTATGAACACTTCTCTAGAGTTTACAATAGTGTCAGTAGGCATCATTCTAGCTCATTTGAGTTTTCCCACTCCAGTCGAGGAATAGGTAACAAATGTACGCCCTTCTAGCCAGTCCTAAAATCATAGTCCACCCTCTGTGGCTAAACGTCCAACCAATGAATTCCTTCAATTTGGCAAAAGAATTGGAGCTTAGATTTGGACCTCGATGACCATACTTGCTCAGCTGTTCAATGACGCGAGACGGAGAGAGGTAGGGGTTAGATTTAGACTTGATGACCAGACTTACTCACCTGTTCAATGACGTATGACGGAAAGAGGAGGGGCTTAGATTTGGACTTTGATGACCAGACTTGCTCACCTGTTGAATGACGTGAGACGGAGAGAAGTGGGGCTTAGATTTGGACCTCGATGACCAGACTTGCTCACCTCTTCAATGACACGAGACGGGAAGAGGTGGGGCTTAGATTTGGACTTTGATGACCATACTTGCTCATCTCTTCAATGACACGAGGCAGAAAGAGGTGGGGCTTAGATTTAGACTTCGATGACCAGACTTGCTCACCTGTTCAATGACGGGAGACGGAAAGAGGTGGGGCTTAGATTTGGACCTCGATGACCAGACTTGCTCACCTGTTCAGTGACATGAGACAGAGAGAGGTGGGGCTTAGATTTGGACTTCGATGACCAGACTTGCTCACCTGTTCAATGACGTAAGATGGCATTTGTCTGGTCTTGCACAAAGGATTGGTTAATCAATGACTGTCTACTTATATACGCAACACAATGCACTCGAATCCCTCCATCACGACAATTTGTCTGGCAGTGGATAGGGAAGAGTTTGATGTTTTCGAATGGCTCGTAAACTTAAAGATGATTTAAAAACGTAAGATCTTCATTCATCCACACATTACAATAATGTTTCAAGATGTGCTGCACACTTTAAAAGGATTTGAAAACTATATACATGTAAGTTAAATGAGAATGATTGGTCGACGGCCAAGATGGTCTAAATTTTCCCATGCAGAGCAGACTACAGAAGAACTAAAACAAGGTATTGATATTTTAAGACGTTTCACATATAAGCAAGGAGACAAAGTTCATATTGACAACTTGGAACGATTGGACATGTTCGTGAAAGAAGGAATTTTGTAACGCCAAAACAGCCAACAATAGATGCTTTTTTCCCGAAATTACCCCTCCCTTAAACAGAGTGTCTTTCCAAACGAACCAAAGATAACAGTAGATGTGCTGTATCATTACATTATGTGACGTCTTGACTTGAATGTTTGTGTATATAAAAATGTAATTGTACTGTACATACAAATGTAAATGTACATGTAAATTTAGAATTGATGAAATAAGTAAAACAAAAACAAAAAAAAGTCTAAAATAAACTATCTTTAGTTAAATAATACAGACATTGTCACGTTTCAGGGTTTCAAAATATAGGGACATAAGTCTTAGAAATCAGAGCTCTCAAGAGTCTGAGGGGAGATGTCGTCTGAATACCCGTTCCGGCTGAATGCCCAGTTATACGGCTTCCCGACCACTAGGCACTCCCGCGAAAAGTACTGTATTTATTATCATAAATATATTTATATATCCATGAAGTGAATGTAACAAGTGTTGACATCTTATTTTTCTTTCATGTCGGTCAGTCTAAGGCCCTACTGTATGCTATCAAATCAACAATGAAAGTAATCACTCATCTGGGAAAATTTGGGCATATGATACAGTTAAAGTCAGTCATCAGTGAGTGAATGTTACAAACCCCAGATTCGTCTTTATTGCACATATTTCACATTGTGGCAGGTCCGTCATGTAGAATTATAAAGTTCCTATATATATCTAGATGATTTAATGAAAGTTTTATCGAGTTAATTACTACATAAATACATAAATATCCATTTTTCATTTGAAAACAACCTCGGTGATTTAAATAAACCTTTCTGATCATGCATGAATTTTTTTTCAGGCCAAGTTATATAACACTGTTGTGACAGATGTCATCAACAATGTTAAGGAGGCTTTCCTTGACGAAGGAGTAGATGAGCAAATATTACAAGAATTAAAACAGGTAGGATTTTTAATATAAGCTTTGAGGGGAGTTGAAGTGTTTGGTACTCCATAATACATCTGTGCTGGGTATCGGGCCCTTTTCAACCTAACTCAAGAACCATGCTATGGTTTATCAAGCCCCATCTGACATCTTTCTGCACATCAAAAGATGTCAGCTTGATCAAGACCGGATCATCAGATGAAAAAAAATAAGCTGTTTGTATTTTTGACAATTTAATTGACTAGTATGAAGCCCATTCTTTGTATGGGAGAGAAAGGTAAATAGAAAGAGACCGCCTCTCCCTCTCATGCAGTTTATACTCATGAAAATACGAAACTCCTAGGCTATAGCATAGGTGTGAATTGAAGATTGCGTGAGAGGAAGAGACGGTCTCTTTCTATTCCCCTTCTTCTTTCAAAAACTCTGGATCGAGATCTTGGAATACCATAGCATAAAAGCCTAGAGTGGAATGCCGACAATACACGGGAAGTGCTAGTCGAGAGCAAAAGCGAAAGAAGCAGAGGTCATATGATAGGGATATACCGGGAGATATAATTGACATTGACCTTCAAATTTGGAAATCACTACTCTTAAAACAATTGTATGAAAACTGGAAACTCTTACAAACTTTTCATGGAGTGATGCACAAGGTCAGAATTTTTTCTTTCTTTTGAACTCAAGATCATGAAAATCTGTTCTGTACTTAGATTTAATTCATTCATGTATATTTCTGTACAAATCGTGCCAACCATAGCTCTGAAACTGCCATGTTGCGTGTTGTGAATGATCTTTTGAACATGATTGACAATGGCTCTTTTTCTCTCCTAAACCTCCTTGGTCTTGCAGCAGCTTTTGATACTATAGATCACTGTATTCGTATTGGGATGCTCGAACTGGTGTACCTGTCATTGCGTTTTTTTGCAAATTAACATCCAAAATTGTGCAAAAATTTGCCATATAAAAGAGCAAAATTTGCAAGATTTTAGCACATACAGTGCAATGGTTTAGGACGAAATGTAAATTTTCCAAATAATTGGTCTAATAAAGCAAATACAATTATAATACATGTACTGATATCCAGACTACATTCTAAGCCTTTTTACCTAAACATATTTCTGATCAAAATTTTCAGTGCGACATCATAGCGAAGATGGAAAAATTGAATTCGTTTAAATTAATCAGCCATCATACATTGGGATGTAAAATGTAAATATAGCATTTTTATAGTTTCACGGTGTAACCATGCTTACGGCGCTTAACAATGACATTTTACTCCCCTGACCAACAGCAACACAGATCATTAAGAACAAGACTTGCAGCCTGTTAGGCGCGAATAGGCCTAAATTTTTTTCCGACACAGACAGAGCTCTCTTAACGGCCAGTCTTCATTCACACCTGAGTCGAGTGAGATAAGCGAAAAAAGTGCCTTACCTAAGGACCCAATGCCAATGACCTACGGTTATGAGCCTGACCGCACAGTAGTGAGGCTCGAATCCATGCAGTCACGCATGCATGTACTGACCATGGCAAATGCCTCAGGACTCTCGACTCATGCCGAGATGTGATCACCACTTAGGCATAAAAAGCTCAGTTGAGTGAGTTTTGCATTTTTCTCATCATGCCTGAATATTCAGTTTAACATTCTTTCAGATCATTAATGCTGCGATAATATGTTTTAACATTCAATTAAATCTTTGATCCTTCAATACAATAAGTTTAAACATTCAAATCATTCATACTGCAATATCATCAGTTTTACATTCAGTCAAATTATTCATACTGCAATGGTCAGTTTAACTTAATATTCATTCAAAGCATTCATTCCGCAATGATCAGTTCATTCAAGTCATACATATTTCAAAGATTAGCTTTACATTCATTCATTCTGCTTGACTGCGCTTGTTGTTGTTGTTTTTTTTTCTTCTTCTTTGTTTTGTTTTGGGATTTTTGTTTGTTTGTTGTTGTTTTTTTAGGGGGCAGAGGATTCCTTTTTATTTTTTTTATGTTTATTTTCCCTCCTTGTTTTCTTTGTTCGGTTTGAATGGCTATGATATAGACAAACAGAGACAGAGAAAGAGACAGAGGGAGATGTAGACTAACACACATTGAATAAGAAAGAGAAACAACTCTTTAGGGCTATGGCCGACTGATTAACGGTGTAGGCCTACCAGTGCCGGCAGTAAAATAAAAAAATAATAGATATCTACTGTAGATTAGTAGGCCTAGCATTAGCCGTAAAGATTGCGCATAAGATTCAGAATGAAGGGAAACAAATCGGACTCTACAGGGTGCTTTGATACCTTAGCCCCCCTCCCTGGCCAGACAAACCCAGAGCAGCTGACACGAAACCAACAATATACGTTTTGACATAGACTCTTTCTAATCTGAAGGCGTGCAAATCTTGACCGAGATTGTATTTCTTTAGTTCAAAGAGATAGGCCTCAATGCCAACAAAATGAAACTAAATTTATAACTTTTAGGTTTCAAAAAACTTTAAAAGAATAAGTCTCATGCAACTCCTCACCTCGTTTTACTTAGGTATGTAAATTTTCTGAATTTTTGGTGGCTTAAAAATCTGATGCTGCGTTACATGATTACCCCATCGTCCTTTTTATATATATATATATGTACATATATATAAATATATTCTTCTTCTTATTATTATTTTATATTATTACATTTATCATGAGTATTCTCAGGTATCAGCTTAACCCTGGAACCGCTGAACACACGTATGGTGTTACACTCGTCTATGCGGTAGCCTGCTGAAATCACCCATTCGTGATGATGACATTTCGCTACCACGTACTGTGCGTGCATCACCATTTGGGGATTGTGGAGGTGGGGCAAGGTTAAGCCTGTCCTGGGCCTCGCGCTGTTGTTTCTCAGCCATTGTAGCCCATTTGGTTGTTTGCTGTGATCTGAAGTATCATTGTCTACAGCTATTCAATGAAATTCAATAAAATCATTGACTGTACATACACAGACAGCGTGTAGAGCTTTGATTGTGAAAAGGGCGTGGCCAGGAAGGAGTGTAACTCAATCGTCAGTTCACACACTGCAAAGAATACTACTACTGTCATTTGTATAATATTACTCATCATTCATAACATCATATCAAGCTTCAAAAGGCTGTTTATTTTATTTCGGGATTACCCTCCACCCACCTCTTCCTACCAGACAAATTTCTTACCCCAACCCACTCCCCGCCCTCCCCTATCCAAACCAAGCTTTCCGATGGCATTCTCAGATGGCGTTTCAAATGTGGAGTTTATATTTCATTGTTCCCCTTTCTCCAAAAAATTCACAGCCAACACACACCAACTGGCGACTACCTGAACTGTCCCAGGCACTCGCGAATACGGGAGTCAGCCTTACGCGGGCACGGCAGTTGGGTTGGACAATGTCAAGGCGCTCAGGCTAGCGGTTCAAGGGTTAATCTGTGCCAGGTGTGAGTGAACTGGGTTTTCAAAACATTGAAGAGACATTTTAATGCTGATCACTATATACCATTATTTCTATCATACCCAAGTTCATGAAGATGATTATTCTTTTTATATTTTTAAGTTATGGGAAAGCAAGTTGTCATCGTCTAAAGCTTTAGAACCTCCACCGGTTGAGCCAGAAATTCCTTTTACTGCTCAACCAGGCGTTTCTGTCCTGATGCCCCAGCCTGTTCAGCAACAAAGACCAGGTAAGGAATTTATGGAATTCAGTAGTAAGATATCCTGTTGTGGTGGAGTACAAAGGAGTAAGTAGTAAATTTGTTCCTGACTGGAGAAAAATGAGTTTTTATATCTTTTCTGGCCGAAGGTCATCGTTCATCATTAAGATATAATGAAGGAGTATTTTTTCCTTCCGTATATATGCAGAAATCCTCTTTTTCTTGCAAGTTTATGACAATTTTAGTTCTACGTGTATTAGGCAACCACTCTGCCAAATTAGATGCCCTGGGCATGTTAAAAGAATAAAGAGAGATGATAACTCATATGGGGCCAAATACGTGATGTACACAGCCCTTGGATCTTCTAGGGTCATTGTTGCAGTGCTATTTCTAACATGTCCAAGGGTAATTACGTACTATAACTCTCCTACAACGTGATAAGAAAATAAATAGTCACTTTTCTCATCAATTCATCATTGATAGGTTTGAAAGCATTGGTTATTGAGAAAACAGGGGTGTCAGTGCTAAAAGGGATATTGCTCCTTGGTAAAAATGGATGTACAAGTAATTCCAGCAATATACCAATATACCACTGGCATAGATGGGGTTAAAAAGGAATCGACACGCTTGATTGATAGTATTAACAGTTGTTTTGTTCTTTGATGTTCATTTTCAGTCGTACCTGCTCAAGTGCAACAAGGGACACAATTCCAGGTATAGAGTGTAAATTGAAGGCTTTTTTGTTTTGTTATTGTTGTTGGGTTTTTTTACCAGATTATTAATGGTTGTGAAACCTTAATATCTCAGTTTTAAGACCTCCATGTGAGAATGAAGATAAAATGAAAATAATAATAATAATAACATACATTTATACATTATAAGGCTTGTGCATCAAGTAGTCTGAACTCTTGGCAGTTTTAACAATTATGCACTTAGACTTACGCTTAAAACCTATATGATCAATATGATAAAATTGATAAAATAAATTTACTCACACCCATGCACAATGCACTATAACCTAGTCCAAGCACGTAAGCATGTATACATATAGATGTCACACACATCTAAAACAGAAAATCTCAAATGGACCCAAATCGTACAAAATTTAGAATTGAAACATGTATAGATCAATGATGTCATATAGCTCAATGGAAAAAGGTCATATTATAAATCTATAATAACCATATATATTCATACATATAATCCTGGAAACTATAGAGAAACAGAAAGCAAGCCATAAGATAAGCAAGTTGTTTTGTTATTAGCATTTGTACATTTATTTCCAGTAAATTGTGCTGGTCATGATGTCACGTTATCACTCTTTTAGTTGAACACCTCGTGCCTGACCCTGTGACCGAGGTCATGGCCTGATCAGCAGATAGCTAAGCTGAGACTGCCGAGTAGCGCAAATATTTCTCATGCACTTTATCACACAGCGAACGTACTTATACCTTATACCTCGGTTACATTTTTTGTTTTAGCAAATACAACCTAAAAGTCTTATTTAGCAGGTACGAAATATGAAAGCGAGAGCTCTTGTGGTTTAATTGCAGTTAATTTGCAATATAAACAAATTTTACTCAATAAACTTAGCATGTTGTGTTAAATGTAAATTGCCATTGTCTATAAGGACATAGAGCAAATGGCCAAACGCTGCACAAAATCACACAATTAAAGGAAATTACACTTACAATCTATTGTAAGCTATGACATTGGTACAATCTCAGAAAACCTTTGCAAATCTGTTTCAAAGTACTTCCAAAAACACTGGGAGCAACTGATTGTGAGCTTCATAGAACAATCAGTTTGATGAGCCACTTTACAAAAATTTCTTTGAGAGTTTTGATGCATAGAATGCGGAAGAGTCTAAGACCAGAAATATCCACAAAACGGTTTGGCTTTGTGCCTGATAAAGGAACTAGAAATGCAATATTCACTTTGTCAATGCTTATGGAAAGAAGTATAGAAA
>JAOYNN010086523.1:0-11865 GCA_025770095.1 Goniobranchus kuniei | reverse complement strand
TACATGTACTACTCCTTTTGTTCAGCTTGAGAGTTGTGTACACATTTGAAAAATAGAAATTAAGGATGCGATTTTCTTGGCATAACTTGTGCTTTTGCTCAGGTCTTCTTTTTTTGTTTTAACTCCTTCAAATCAAATGTTCCGCATGACTTAGTGGAAATGTGAATAACTGTCGAAGCGAAAGCGGAAGTTGTGCCTATAATGTCAAATATCTTGACCTAAGAGTAATGTGGCATACGTACTGTCTGAGCGAGTCCAGTATCAATTTGAATCAGGGATTCTACTCCACAGTCTTAAGTGAGCTAGGGTAGAAGGAATGCAGGTGGCAATCTAGATTTAAATATTATGGTACTCTATTGTTTTGCCCTTTTGTTTTTGTCTGGTATTAATGGCATGGTTGTTGATTTATGATCTTCGGTATATTATGTCAATCAGATTATGACGGTAAAACACATACAACACAATACACATTCTTGTCGATGTGCTCAAAACCTTTTTCGAAAAGATTGAACTGCATAATTATTGTGCAGTGAACAGAATTCAAATGGCCTTTAGGATTGTCCAACTGGTGACTCAACCACCCATTGCGTCCTTTGTCGCAACATGACAACAACAACAACAAAAAAAAAAAACAAGAAAAAAAATCAAAGATGCTTGCTGTTTTTCTCGCTCAAGAATCCACCAGTCACCAGGTTATAGACAAATATGTTGGTACTAGTAGTCACTTCCCTCTATGCGACACCACGAAAACAAAAATGACTATGTTTTGTTTTTATTTTTTTCTTTAACAAATCTCATCGCGTCGAGTGAAGATGGCTCTTGACAAATCTTAACCGATTGATTTTTGACCGTTGCATCCTGCAGAATTATTTTATCGCGATATGTGATTGCGCATGCTTCGAGTATCAGGAACTGGCGTCTGATAAATGGATTGCAGCCTAATTTCGACGCGTATTATCAGACGATGACTTCTTGACAAATCTATTTTTGATTGCCTTTTTGTTTTTTTCTAAACTGTAGCGTGGTGTCTGAGTAGATAATTAACTAACCAATCTTATTCATCAGGTTTGGGGGCGAAAATATTGCCAGCGGCTGAACTTGAAACAATTTTCCTCTTGGTGGATGAGGAATTAAGGAACGTATCTTTGCAGATGAACATAGAGGAACTAAGTGACCTTGGGACTGATGTAGTGAAGTTGTATGTGAAAGGTTGTGTGTGTGTTTGTGTCTTTATCTTATCGTAAAAAACAAAACAAAAACAAATTGAGTATCTCGGCACCTTTGGCATGAGCTACCAACCATACAACACACTCCAGAGGCTCAAAATTGTGTATGAGGCGCAAAAAATTTGCAAGCAACCATTCTCTCTTCTCAATACCCAGGCGTTCAACAGAGGAAAGTGATCCGTGAGCCACGCACCATGACCCAGTGAACGGACCATGCTGGTCCGGCCGGTTGGGTTTTAGAATACATACCCAATAGGATTTTGAGCGTCTTTAAGTCATACATGGGAGGTGGACGACAAACCCCCGAGGTCCCGTGTGGAAGTGGCGCATGTAATAGAACGCATGGCAGTTGTGTTGATATCGTAGAAGGGTTGTTGGCTGAAAAGCTTCCGCCCGGGGAAAGGTTTACTCCTACCTTTTTATTTTTTTTCCCAAATCTCCTTACCCATTACCCAGTTCCGTCCCGAAGGGTGGATGGTCATTTGGTGTAAGAAACTTGTCAAAAACGCATGCCGTATAAAAGAATATGAACGCCTGTGGCTATTCCAAAATAGTTAAGCGAATCTGAAAGAAAATAATAATAATAATAATAATAATAATAATAATAATAATAATAATAATAATAATAATCATCATCATCATAATAATAATCATAATAATAATAATGTAATTACAAAAACAACAAAACTATTTGTTTCAATGGCAAAGAGAAAAGAGTGCAAAAGTTCAAGCTGAAGAAGAAATAAAAAAAGACCCAAAAAACCAAAGCAATTAATGTCATAACTACCCATGAACCCAAGGGCATATCAGATTGAGGCTATCACACCATATTGTAAGAACCGTATAGCCTGAAGATGGTAGAAAAGAGTCAGTAAGCACTTAG
This sequence comes from Goniobranchus kuniei, assembly GCA_025770095.1. Lineage (NCBI taxonomy): Eukaryota > Metazoa > Mollusca > Gastropoda > Nudibranchia > Chromodorididae > Goniobranchus > Goniobranchus kuniei. Next base: position 9,756 of record JAOYNN010086523.1, on the reverse strand, counting down.
AGAATATTTAATTGAAGGCAGTTCTCAGACCTTAACATTATCATAAATGCCGTATATCCTGTGGATTGAAGACAAGGTCAACTTAGTGCCATAAACATGAAGCAACTGATGACATATACAGGGTGTCCCAGAAAAAAATGTTCGATTGCAGCTGATTAATACATTTTTATTTGCTGGTAAAAAATCAGTTTTACCGTTTTGAACCAAAAGAAACAATTCTTTGTGTCATTGAACAAATTATGAAAGAAGAACAAACTTAGACATATAACGCTATATCTTCTGCTAGCTTTAACTGTTCCGAAGTCAAGCGTGGAATTTTTGAAAGTTCATTTTGAAGATTGTCCTCCGTCAAGAAACTCAAACTTTCCCTGGCCTTCGCTTAGCCCTGATTTAAACCCCGACGATAGCTTCCAATGAGGCGATCGTAAAGATTGAGTCTATGTCAGTCCAATTCAAAAACCCTGACTGAGCTCAAACAGAATACCAGGAGGGAGGTGTGTGCCATGTCACCAGACACATCTATGCTAATTGCAAGAACTTCAATCATCGGCTCAGGTGTATTGTCAAAAATTGCAGTAGATTATGGAATGTAAGATCAATTATCTGGTGCCAATAAAACATTATGCCTTTTCTCTTTAAATTGCTATATAGATGATCTTTTTTGACCAACTAGCTCTAATGTTATTAAGGTATGAGATCTTGCACTTTTTTGGGGGACACCTGTATAAGAGAAAGACCTGAATGTGTAGAACATGAATATAGTTTATGTGCAAAATGTTAAAGAAAGATCTGACATAGGACAATCTGGTGCGCAACACAAGTGTTTTGCCTTTCATAAAAATATACAAATTAAATAGTGTATGGATAATACATATCATTAAAAGGTTTAACTGAATTAAAGAGCAAATGATAATCTATATCAATGCATTTCCAGAGTGTTTATTTAGTGCAAGATATGAATATTCATTGGACACATAAATAGGAATATGATTGAAATAACCAATATTATTTTGCACCCTCGAAGGAAAAATTGTACACATATTTAGACAAGCCAGATAGGTGATTTTTAGAAAGCATGAATTAACTGAATAGATAAAATGTACTGAATCATGTAGATCCCTCAGTCATATAAAGAAATGGCCGATATGTCATTGTGCAGTCAAACCTTTGAATTTGATTCCATGTACAACATATTTGCTAATCTTCAACTAAAGTTCATGTCTAATATAAAATATAAAAAGTTCAGAGAGGGATAGGCACTTGGGACAAAATGAGTGGCTTTGAGATTTTCAATAACTTTCTGAAATACACAATAAAAAATTGTAAGTTTTTCAGGGACTTTTCACCTAATTTGAAGATCTGACAAACATAAAACATCTGCTTTGAGCATAAAATCAGGAACATAAATTTTTCTCTAAACGAAACAGTGTATGCAAGGACCTGCATTGGTCAACTGAATCAGATGCCTGTTTAGGTCTCACAATAGCAATATATACTGGCATTTTAGAGGCAGAATAAAACCCTTCTTAATAAGCTTAAAAACCAACGGTGTAGTCAAATCTTACCTGCGGTCCTTGACAATTTCCTTGACACAGTTTTCTTTATGGTAATCTATGAACTGCTGGCAAGTTTGAGTTGTCTCAGAGTCAAGATCTGTCAACTTTGGTAATTTGAGCACCTCAGCACCATAGATCATGCGTCTAAGCCTGAGCATGAAAATCAGAAGTATAAAACAAATAAGAAAAAAATAAAAACAAACTAAAACCACTAAAAGAAGAAGATGAAGTTTTCTCTTTTAAAGCTAACAAGGAAATCAAATGTGTATATAACCAGTAAGTATGCACTGGCAATTGGCTATACAATACTAGTTTATTTTCATGAGTATCGCTGAAAAGACTACAGCTATTAACATACATCATCCAATCAATAATCTTAATATGTTATGCACAGAAACTAGTTGCAAGGCTCATACTGTCAAATGACCTACAAATCTCATGAGGACTATAAACACAAATCCATTACAATAAAGGCAAAAAAAAGAAATTTAATGTAGATATATGTAGCATTATAAGATATACCCTATGTGACATTTTATGTTGTCTCATTTTCTTTCCTTTTGCTAATTAATGAATAACATTTTAAGATACATGTGACATTTTATTTTAGCACCTTATTTTGCTTTTTGCAAATTAATAAATAACATTTTAAGATATATGTGACATTTTATGTTATCACCTTATTTTGCTTTTTGCTAAATGATAATCTACTCAAATACCAGTTCTGTTTATGGGTTTAATTGCAATCAAATAGTTCCCAAACTGGCTCGCCTGTACAAAAATGGCTCACTCAATTCCTTCCTCTTCATCATATAATGTATATGGGCGTGTAGGAATATAGAATCCTTTGAATGCCCAGTTTCAAGAGTTACGTAAAAAATAAAACATAAATTAGTTGTAATTGTGTTTAACACTATGCAATTCACTATCAATTAAAGATTTGAAGCTATTCAATGACTTTTGTTGAATTCTTCAAACTTGTACCCATCTGCAACTACACTTGAATTTCAGCTGTATTTCAAGTGATACAAATGATTCCGTAGAACCTCTTCTGACATGTATTCCAATGCACTGTACAATTTTCAGTATGCTTGTTTTCGTTAAAACTCTGCTGGCATGGTCCATAGTATGAGATACCACTTATTCAGGTCATGTCACTAATTTCTTTGCAATGATCTTCATTAATAATATCTTTAACTTCACATATGACAGACTGTTGGATGACAATGGTAAGGTCTGGGTGTTCCAATAATGTTTTGCCTTTTTGAACCTTGCTTGCTGCTAAAAGAAGCATATCTGTGCCGTGGATTTTTTTCTCCAATGTAATCTTCAGCACTAAATAGGAGTCCTGAGACACGTTTACAGAGATTAAAGTAGTACTTTGTGCATACAGGTCATTACTTTAGAGTAGTCAAACCCCAAACCTAGATTGTTTCATTGAAGGTAAAGTGAAAATACGTAATCAAGCTATAAGGAAATAGATATAAGCAACAATATAAAAAATTACTGAAGGTAACAAAGTCAACATTCTTAAATGGCTGTTAACTCTAAATGGCCACCCCATCCTAGTCCTAAATTTTTGTGATGATTCCTCAATACATTTGCAAGACAATAAGTATGTATTAATTTGAAATTATTTGGTACGTTCACTTGGCATGCATGCTTTGATGTCAGTCCAGGAACTTTTTGATCACTGCAATATAATAATGTCTAACACAAACCCCAGAAATGATTGTCTAAATGGATGATTGATCAAAAAGGTTTCCTTTGATTATTCCCTATTATGAGGATTAGCATGAAGTCACATCTCATTTACACCAGCTCATAAATCTTTACAGCAAATTTTCTATTTTAATATTAGCCTTATCCTTTCCTTGAAAGAATGAATTGTAAGTTTGAAAGTGACATTAAAAGCTTATTGCATCACTTAAACACATTGCCAGAAAAATCAGTATATCCACAGTCACAGCCTTTAATAAAATAAATATCACATAATGAAGCACATATATCATACAATATAAAGGAAGCTGGCTGATGTCAAATTTCCAATCAAAATACAATAATGTGCCATACACAAAAACTCAAAACTTACGTGTATTTTATACAGATAAAAATAACTTCTACCATAAATCCCAGACTATATCGTGCACTAGTTTACCAGCATTACCCACTGAAGTAAAAAAAACAACAACCCAAAAACCACACGCAATAAAATAAAATTTTTTAACAAAAAGAAAAGGTGCACAACTGTATAATTCACAAATATGAAGTCAAGAATATTAATATTAGGACATTGATTCCATTGTTTTCTTCCAATTGAATCCATTGAAACCTTCATCTAAGGCATTGGCCTTCAAGACAAGTAGCATGGCCTCCTCTGCTATCCCATCAGCCTGGGGGTGTTATTGTCATCTGCTATAGATCTTGCAAAAGGTCAGCTAATTCAGAGTAAAAATTACATCTATCATCCACCCTTAAATAATGTGACAATGAGAATACATCATGCTATGCAAACCACTTTGGAGTATAAATAATAGATCTATATCAAAGTGTACATTTAACACTCTAAAATATTAACAACTTTGCACATAAGCTCAATCATTATTTAAGATGTACAGGATTTGAAACGGAGGGAAAAGGTTGTGCTTAGAGCAGGCAATTTATGGAAGTCTTTTCCCTATTCTCTATCAACATGATAGTAATTTGAGTGAGGCTACAGCACTGGTTTAGCTTATCTCTTGCATCTAAATGCTGTATGTCTCCTGGAGGCCCACAGAGCAAGAGTTTATCTCCAGCATCATGCATTAGTAAGGTGGAACAAGTGATATTCGTTATTCCCTAGACAAAGGCCCTGACAGTCATGGATACACATCTCTCCAACAGGTGCTGGTTCCCATTGTACAACTGAGTGGAGTGAGGAAAATCAATAGGTAGACAAATTTTCAAGGATTCATTTTTCAAGGATTCATTTTCAGACACAGTGTTGAGTTAGAGTCATCTCAGTTTCCAGCCAAAAGCCTAACCACTCAGCTATTGTAATATATAAATACCTTAAAACAAGTATTTGGTTGTATGGAAATTCAGTTATGCGATTTATCGAATGGAGGGATCCAGATAGGTCATAAATAGACACATACATACATGCATACATACATACAAAATGTCACATTTAACACAATGTAAAATAAAAAGATGTCATAACTTATAAAGCAAATTTGAATAGTCTGAACCATTTGAAAAAAAAGTATTGCTGCACTAGGGTCGAGGCAAAAATTAAATAACACAGTATACAAAAACTACACAAAATTTGAAATAAGAATATCATTGATGATCAAAAGATTAATACGAGCATGCAAATTAAGGAGATATGTGAAAATTCATTGTAACATGAAATAATGAGTAAACATAAGAGATAAGCATGAGGGATTCTGATAAAACATTTACATTGGCTGCCTGTTAATCAGCGGATAATTTATAAGTTATGTGTTATGTGCTATAAATGTACCAATGAATTAGCTTCAACGTATCTGTCAGATTCAGTCTATCCATATGAGCTTCAACGTATCTGTCAGATTCAGTTTATCCATATGTCCTGACTGAAAATCTAAGGTCATCTGCCGAACACACTATCCTTGTTATATCCCAAAGAAATTATAAAAAATCAGGTCAACGCTCCTTTTTTCATCTTGGTCCAAAAATATGGAATACCATGCCAAATCATGTCACAGAAGCACATACCATCACAAGCTTTAAACAGATGCTGAAACACCATCTATTCAGGGAATCTTATTAAATTATAAATTGTAGCTTCTCTGTTACTATTATACCCTGTTTCCCCCCAGTTGCTAGCATTATTGGTTATCAAATGATTATGAATGTATTTATGTCATGTATCTATTTTGTGTATATTCTGTGTTGATGTAATTGCATTCTCACGTGTCTTATTCTTTGTACAGCGCTTTGAGCATTGTTTTGTTATGGAATTGCGCTATATAAATGCGATTGTTATTGTTATTGTTATTGTTATTATTATTATTATTATTATTATTATTACTATTATAAGACATTAAAGGCTGATTTTATCACTGGGAAAAGTGGCGATAGAAAAATTGTAAATATGAAACTGAGCTTATGATACATGACCTACTCAAAGGGATATGTCTGATACTAGGATAGAAATCATGTGAGGGAGAGCTTGGTTGAAGAAACAGGATCAAGTCATCAGCCATGAGTTGATTTTCATACTTTCTTCCTTCTTGAAAAAAAATTTTTTATGTTAGTTTGTGATAAAAAATGAATGCTTAATTTTATTTTATTCTTCTTCTTACAAGATTAACGATTTTCTTATAATTAAGGAAAATCCCTGTGATCATTTGACAAGTTTCATAAGGAAGTCAAAACTGTCTATTTTAGCTTATCCAATGACTAGATAAATGCTCAATGTCAACTTGAAATTTAAAAATAATTACAAGTCAATCAAATGTTCAAATCAATGATATAAGAAATACAATAATATCTACTTTAATCTAAGAGGAATGATACAAAGAATAATACATTACATCAAAAGTCAGAACACGAAAGATAAACTGGTACAACAATAAGTGAGAAGAAAGGGATGAATATGAACATGACACAAATATTACGGAACACAAGATTACAATTTACCGAACATAGGCCATGTAGAATATTCTAAACCTCGACATGCGTCTGCAAAGTCAATAAAAAGATAAATGCTGGAAAAGTTATCCTCAATTTTCAGAAGAAAAATATTTTTCTTCCTAACATTCTCTTGCAGCAAGTCCATTTGAATTTGTGTGGGAATTTTTGGATTGCTTTAGAACAAAATTATGGTGAATGAAATAATAATTAAAAAAAAAAAGAGAATCAACAAATAAGGAAAACAAAACCAACAAACAAAACAAGAATGCTGTCATAAGAAATCACCAAAGATATGAGCAGTCTTCCTCATCAATTGTATACTAGGGTCTTACGTTGTGGTGAATCTTAGAACAACCAATGGCTATGTTATGATTCTGAATGGACCCATGTAAAAAAAATGTCTTGGTTTAAAATTCAATCAGATATCCAGCTAAAGATTTCACAATGAATGATTGAAACTGCTTTGCTAGGAGTAAACTGAGATTTCAAAAAATGTATCAGCCTTTGTTAACCCTGGAACCGCTGAGCATACTATATGGTGTTACCGTGGTCTCTACGCTAGCCTGATGAAATCACCCATTGGTGATTACATTTTGCCACTACGTACCGTGTGCGCATCACCATATGGTGATATGGGAGGTGGGGCAGGCTCAAGCCTGTCCTGGTCCTCGCGCTGTTGTTTCCCAGCCAACATAGCCTGTTTGGTTTTTTGTTTGGATAGTCTGCTGTCATCTGAAGTATCAATGTCTATAGCTATCCAATGAAATTCAATAAAATCATTTACTATACATACTCAAGACAGCATGTAGAGTTTGATTGTGAAAAGGGCATGGCCAGGAAGGAGCGTAACTCAATCGTTAGTTCACTCACTGCATAGGATACTACTACTGTCATTTGTATAATATTACTCATCACTAATAACATAAAATCAAGCATCAAAAGACTGTTTCTTTCATTATTTCTGGAATACCCTTCCCTATCGGACACATTTCTAACCTCAAACCACTCCCTGCCCTCTCCTATCCAAACCAAGCTTTCCGATGGCATTCTCAGATGGCGGTTCAAATGTAGAGTTTATATTTCATTGTTCCTCATTCTCCAATGAATACACAGCCAACACACACCAACTTTACTTGCTAGTTCCCCTCTCTGATTCTTTGTCTTGCTTATCACATCCTTCAGCCACTTTGACCACATGGCCCCATCAAAGCCTCAGGCCAGACAACTTTTCCACTGTCTCCGGACGTCAATGTCAGCACAAGTACAGGTGGAAGAATTCCTTGGGACATCAAAGTCTCTTTCTTGTTCGTCGGTTCAGGGAGATGGACCCATGGAAAAATTGTCTGTACTCCCGGCAGATGTGTCATCATTGATATGTGAAAAATGGGTGGAGATTTTGTTGTTGTTGACAGACCCTAGGCCAACAGTTTCAATAATGACGCCCTCTGATTGGGAAAAAAATGAATGAGGTGTTGTGACGTAAAGCTGTAGGCCTCAGGCCTTGCTCTGATTGGTCTCTTTGTAGGTATCAATTCATTTGACAGTGATTAGGACCTGTCAATCATTATCCAGTGGCTCTGAGTAGAGCATGAGGGCAGAGATGACAAGATTCAATACCAAGACGTTGTGTTAGTGTGGAAGGGGGAGGGGAGAGAATTGCAGAGTGTTGAAGGTTATTGTGTCTCTGATGGAATGAAAGTATGTGTGTGGGTGTGTGCTTATGTGCATGTGTGTATGTGTGTTATATAGACAACTAGGCATCCTGTTACTGATACTCTTGCCTTTGGAAAGGTGTATAAAGGAGGTATCAAACACCTAGCTTGTCACTGTTCAGCTCAAAAACCTGTTGCTGTGCTACTGTATTCATGACTTCAAGAACACACACTGTGTGTTTTCATCATTATTGCCTTTTTGCAGCAATGGTACTAATCGACATTGCAGACTTAGGAGATAATTGGAGTTATTGACTGATGGCTAATGCAGAACTAGGTTACCCAGAACTAGGCATTAGATTTAGATCTAGAGATAGATAAGACAAATACCCACGCACACAGTTCACAGACACACAGAACAAGACACACACACACACACAAAAGACGACGGTAAATTAAAAGAATATGTATATAATATAAGGTACTAACATTTGAGGCATACATCAAACTTAGAATCTAGAACAGATGGGATCGGGCTCATTTGAGGTTCGATGTCAACTCTGGTCACGGCTGTGAGGATGAAAATACATAAATCAGCCAAACTGGTGACTACCTGAACTATCCCAGGCACTCACGTATATGGGGGTCAGCCTTACACAGGCACGGTAGTTAGGTGGGACAGTGGAGAGACACGTGGGCTAGCGGCTCGAGGGTTAAAAGTTAATTGGAATAACTCTTTGCCTTGCGTGTTTTATTCAGTCCTTTTTCCATGTACAGTATACACAATATACTTGATATATGTACAATATCTACACAATATACTTGATGGGATTTAAGTCTAGTCAAAACACTTTCAAGTACTGGTTTACCATCTTCACATTGATGTGGTTAATTGTCTATTTTCAGTATCCCTACCTCGAAGCACAAGGCAATCTACCAGATATTTTCAAGAAGTCACTCATTGCTTTTGAGGAGGTTTGTATTGAGTCAAAATGGTCTTTTTTCGTGATGGGTTTTTAGTCGTTAGTTGTAATATGAAACTCAATGCTTAATGATGATTTGCGATTTTAGTTTGTATGACTTGTGTTAAATATTTGAAACATATTATGTAATGAGTTTTCATTTCCTGATCAGATTAGTTTAAGCGAGGAACAAAGCTTTTTGCCAATTCCATTCTTCCTCTGCAATGATCATTGTCTTATCTTCTTTTAGACCGAAAGAATATTTGAAGTTTTCAGATAGAATAGTTTGTACTATTTACTTTACCTGGATTATGGTCAGTGTAACTAAGGCTTACTTTTTGTTTATCTTTTCATCTGTGTCATTACTGGGCCTCACTTAGATCTACTGACTTAAAGCTCTATCGCAGACTCATCATCCGACAAGACCACCTCAGCTGCTTCTTTGACGTTCGAGGAAAGGGTCTTCCTTGTTTATGTTCATGGCGATTGTTCTTGAATTATTCAGTTACTTTGATGTTTCGAGGCTGATATTCAGCTCTGAGAGGCATGACATTTCTTCGTTTATCTGGATGAGAAGTATAGTAAATGGTCTTCCTTAAAATTTTTGTCCTCTTGCTCTCAAAATATGCTCTTATTATTTTTTTGGCTAATTTATCTTCATGCCTCTTGAGGACATGTCCAGAAAGAGGCCCATGGTTTTCCAGGATGAAAATGGAGAGAGGCTTTTCATTTAATTGAACATTATTTGAGCATGATTTTTATTATCCTTCAGTGGATTTACTTTACCTCTAAATCATTTTTCCAGTCTTCATTTTCTTTTCATATTATCTAATTAAAAGTAAAAGTGGCCGGTGGCCCGGTAGCTCAGTTGGTAGAGCGGCTGACTGCCATGTGAGGTGACCCGAGTTCGATCCCCAGCCGGGCAGT
>JAOYNN010086413.1:0-11867 GCA_025770095.1 Goniobranchus kuniei | reverse complement strand
TGCAGCAGCCCTGTGAAGAACAAAACAGTGAAACTGACAATACTGAAAAAAATTGTTCAGCAAATTCGGATTGTTTACTCACTGAATCATTCTGCAAACAACGTCCAATTAAATTTCAAGATTTCTATAAGTAATTTTAGCCTTACCTTTAATAGTTTTACGAAATTTCACGGCATATGCCAAGAGCCCGAAATCACTATTTTAGTTGCCAGGCTGCCAAGCCCATAAACCTGTCAAACGCTGTAATCCGATACACCACTGACCACCTTTAGAGGGGATTCCCCTTGTGCTCTCCGATTCTCTGCCGTAAATCAGAATCATTACATTTTAAAGCATTAATTGAGAGGTCTAGGCCCAAGATCAGTCTGTTTTTGACACTGCATGAAGACCTCCCGATTTGCTTGTTGATTCTGTGAAAAAATCGTTTCTCTCGAAGATTTCATCCATTTCTGTGGTACTTGGAATTAAAGCTATATTTTCACATTTTGTTACCCTACAGGTGCTAATTAATTATATTCACATCTTTCAAACAGCACAACTGATTAAAAAATTTTTGATTGCACAGTGTTTGTAATTTATGTGTTTTTCATCAGTGTGAATATTATCAACAGGCACTTTGATTTTATGACATCATACCTCGTCATTGTGCGGTGATAGGACGCAATTGTTATAGTGTAGATCTATTACCTCATCTTTCCCTTTTCTCAATTTTTTAGCCTAGGTCTGCTGGAAACATAATAATGGCCCATGGCTGTGAAGAACATCAAAGGGCATTAAGTTACCTCTGTTGTACTTGTGGAAAAAAACAGATGACAAGAAAACAAAGAACAAACCTGAAAAAAGTATGTTACGTAACCAGTTTGTCACTGATATTTTACTTTGCTTTGGCATTCAAATTGAAAACGATGACCCTAACAGAAATCTGAAAAAAATAATTGTGTCAACTGTGTTAGGGCGATGAGGAATATTAAACAAACAACAGTGAAAAAGCCTTACAAAACGCTAAAACTAGATCAACAGTGTTGTAAACATCTGTGGGTTACTTTTGATCCTGACATTCCATCAAATGGATGCCCCCTTTGCATGGGATACCAATGAGTAAAAACTGGCTGCTTGAAACAGCGGAGGCCCAGGTCAGGTACAAGTAGCGAGCCTGATTTTGACAAAGCTATTCTTCCCTACCTTCATATTTTGCTAGGACTAGTTGAAAAACATCACAGACTTTTCATGAGGCTGTAGATACACTAGATAATAGTATTGCACAGGATTTAGACATTAACTTGACAAATTTGGGAATCTGATAAAAATGCATGGAGGAAATTGGAGGCGAATCAAAGGTTTAGAAGAAAAGTTAGACTATAATCAATCCTGTTTACTTTTTAGTGACACACCCCAAGATGCATCAAAATTTGAGGAGAGAGTGAAACACACCAAAATTGTTATCTCCTGCATCACACACGGAAGTATGATACCACAGTCAGGGGTCATTGCGCATGCCACAGATAAGGTTTTGTTTCAACAAAATATTGTTCCTCAGGCCTATCACAGTCGACTCTCAGTCAAGCCCTTGTTGGCAACCATTGGCATGAATATCTCAGTGTTTATGAAAAGATAACTGGGGCAGTTGTAGAGGAGACTGATGCCTGTACTCATAACAAAAAAACCCAGCTCAAAGCTGACACATTAAAGACAAATTTGACACGCTGAACAAATGGCTTAATATGGTATACACATCTGCTTCACATACAAATCCAATAGGTCCAAATAAAGTCCTAGCATTCAAACTTGGATTACCACCTATATCGTTGCACACCGAGCAGCATTTTCAAACAAGATTATCTCAAAACAGCACATTCTAGAACATCATTGTTTTCCTTTCATCGTGCAAAGTGGTTTGGACTTTGACTTCTCAGTGAACAGGGCACTGAAGCCAGCCACAAAGCTATCTAGAATAGGGTGTGTGGAATAAGCAATTAGACAGACAGGATGACTTTTATTTTAAAAAGTCACATCTCTTTCAAATCTCACCGTTATTCCACACATGCAGAAAAACATTAAAAAGCTGAGCAATTATTTCTCGTTAATTTTATTCTATCTGTTATTTTTGCATTTCAGAAAATTGTCCATAATGTGTATTTGAATAGGGTCTAAAAAGTCTATATTTTATAGAAACCATGTTTGTCATGGTTTTCTTTCTTGCAAATCTTGTACATTGTATTGGATTCTGCTGTTGAATGAATTTTCACTCGCATATTCATTACAGTAAACTGGGTGTGTTGTGGCTGGGCATGAATAATCGGATATTTTGGACACATCTACCCACGCCTGGTGACACCACTTCATAAGTACATTGATAAATGTGTAATGATTAATGCTTTACATTTTTCTGGTCAAGTGTCGAGCTGTTTGAGAGATATTAATTAGTAAAATAATTAGTTGATTCCAAAAATGAAGAGGAATGTTGCTCATTCGGATCGGATATTAAGTGATAACATTAACAGATAGCAACGTCAGTGTTTTTCCCGCAAATAGTTTGATAAAAGCCGTTGCCGATGAGATTCTCCTAAAATCTGTATCTTGTCCCTACCAGTCATTATAATGTGCCTCATTTGTCAGCAAAATAAGTAAAACCTCAACTCGCAAGCAGCCTTCGTCACGATTGACTGCCTCCACCATTAACTGGAACCTGATCGCGCAGGTGGTAGGAGCGGTGTGTTGAACTAAAATCTCACCGGGGTGACGCAATCCAAATAAAGTTTGGTTGAAAGACCATGGAGAAGATGAAGAATTGACTTCCAAAATTTCATTGAACGCCTGAAATGAAAGAAAGAAAAAAATTGCCATTTCTGCCAAATCTAGGGATCTTTCTTTTTTTTTTTCTCATGGTTTTTGTCTTTATTTTCATCTGTAGAGTATTTTTTCCTTTACATTCATAAGCCATAAGCAAAAGCGTAATTACAGATTTTTTCTCTTAAAACTATGCAAAATACTCAAAATGGTTGAATGTACAATGTTTTTATAATAACAGTAAAACAACCCCATGTATCCTCAAATTTAGTAAAACTATAAAAGAAATGCCTTTCAGTAAAACTCTCTATGGATTTTTTTCTATTGGATCTAAAGTAGAATATCATTACGACTTGTTCAATAGGCAAAACAACATGATGTAGTATGAAAGCGCCAAATTAAATTGAGATAAAAGTGCAGAGGCCTTGAGATTTAGATCTAGTTTTCTAAAACTACTCTCAAACCTAAACCTGTTGTCTCACTTTGTGTTGCATCAAATTTCTTTCCCTTGATACCTAGATCTAGATCTAGATCTATTTTAAATGAAATCACTCCATGTACCAAAATATCCAGGGGAGTCGCATCATATTTTGTTTGGGCCAAGGTGAAAAGTCAGGTAGCCAAGGAAAACACTTTAAAATTATCAGATGTAAAAAGGATCACATTGCGTTAAGAATTGTAAAAAGAGATTTCTCTCCCAAATGCGACAATCATGTTCTACAACTAGAGGAGGAAGTCTGGAAAAATGGTGGTATGAGTTTCATACAAACAAACATCATAATAAGTTTGGAATCATCTGATTCAGATTTTAAATCATCTGATTTAGAGTGGTACATTGACCTTTCAATCAAAAGTTGGAAGCAGCAAATAACATATTTTGAAAGATAAGCATTCCTTGTGCTACCCCATCCTCAAATTACACATGCAACATAGACAACCATCTCGTGAAACGTCTAACCTTCACCAGAGATGCCACTGAGGGAGTCAAGGGTTCACATGAAGCACAACAGAATTTAAGATCTTTACCAGAACTACACAGCAAATGTTATGACCAAGACAGCAAACATTTTAGCCACACTGATGAGTCCTGACACTGGACAAAATACATTTTGGTGTATTTGTGGCTGGGTTTTCAACTTTTACTTTTACCCAGAATGATAACCTCAATCTTTGCGACTAATTACATAGGAAACATCAAATTAAAAAAACAAGATAGAATGAAAACTGTGATCTTTAAAATGGAGACAATACAGAAAAAATTGTTAATGGTAAAATACTGATTTTTTTAAAAAATGAAAAGGATGATCAGTCAGTCTGGATAGAGACCCCAATTTGAACGCTATTAAACATCGCCAATGAAAATTGCAACAATGATTGTTTCTGGGTCGCAGTGCTTTTCTCTATAATGTAGAAATGTTGAAATTTTGTCAGCACACCATTTCTTAATTAAAGCCGATTTTGAACTAAAAAAAAAAAATTTGTTTGCTTATGGATACATCGAAACACCACACAAAGTCTCAGAAAGATCAAAAAGAGGGTTTTGGAGATAAAGACCATTTTCTGTAGCTCAAAATTTTGAAATGGACCATGGCAAACCATTTTTAGTAAAACTTTAGTAATTTGATTAGGATAGGGTATACGATCATATTGTTTGTCAGTCAATAAACAGAGTCATAGGATGCCGGCCAGCAACAGAAATCAACTAGATTAAAAGGGTTTGAAACAACAAAACACCCAACTGATCGGCAAGTCCAGAAGTCCTTGAATATTCCTTTTTCAGCCCTCTCTTTTTCTTTTCACTTTCTTGCATCCATAACGGGAAAAAAACCCAGAATGTACTGTTGATATATCTTATTTAGCATTATAAATAGGCAGATATTATGTTCAGATTTCAGACATCGATTGTTCAAAATTACAAGATTTAAAAAAAAAAAGACAGCAGATACATAATTCATGTATCAATCCAAAAAGAAATGGTAATATAACTCACAATGTGAGCAAAATGACCGGCAAAGGATAACTTTCACCTGCAATTAAGTCAAAGCCATAGCCATGCCTTATAATACAACTGATGCGGGATTAGTCAATTTTCAAGGGACACAACTCAAACACTGACTTATCTGCAAACATCGAGATACAACAGGACCTCTGTTGTTGGGACCCCAGGGAATCGGGAAACCCTGGAAATCGGAAGGAAATTCCATGGAACGGAATTTTTTCTGAATCATTTATATCTGTAATCGGGACAAGCTCCCCAGCAAATCAAGATGATTTTGTCAAGTGTATTCTTAATTTCAAAGAAATTCTGAGTATATGTTTTCACTCTTTCACCACAATGCCTCACATTACACATTAATAGGACAGTCTGTTATTGTGAGACAACAAAACGAACAAAGACAATTGTCCTTTCATTGACAAATCAAGAAGGTGCTATGCTAACATCCAGACTAAGTTAACAGACCCGTGCATCGAATGACAGTCGGCTTGTTTCATGAAGCAATGAGACCAACTAAGAAATTGCGCTCTGCGAAGATGTCATCGAGTAGATAATAAAGCTGTGTCATGAAAACACAAAACAAAAAAACATTATCACTTTATTCATCCCCGAAGGGAAATTTGTCTTTTGGTTGTTAATCGAAAACCGAGCATCAGCCGTAAGAACAGCGTCGCAAAACGGAGGCAATTTGTATTAATAACCTTGCCCAAGGGATGAATCACAATGCCCATACCGGGATTCTATCCAGTGACCTTTCGATTGCAAGACCAATGCACTACCACTGTGCCACTATCGTTTGCCATGTTTATACCAGTCCCACACCTGCATTGTTATGACCAACACTCGCATGGTTGTAAAGTCCGCCAGCTGTTCCTGGTCAGTGGTCAGAATGAATGTTAAGGGCGGAGCTACAGAGTTATTCAACCTCAATAGACCAATTAAAGATGTGTATTTATAGGCTCGCATGCAGTGATGACACTTCCATCAGTCTGAGCCTCGCATTTAACACCAACAGCTCATTAATGCAAATGAAGAGCGCAACAACCATTGTAGTTTTCATTGGTTGTTATCGCTTCCTATTCTTTGAAAACCAAAATCTTGACCTCCCCGAAAACTCTGGAAACCAGGGAAATCTTTCAATCTCCCAGACGTGTCCAAAATAACAGAGGTCCTACTGTATTATGTAAAGAGTGGATAGGTCATCTGTGTACTGATTAGTGGTAGTTTCAAGCTTGTTTTTGTTTGGTTCATGGTGTTAACACTGTTAATAACACCAACAACCAAACAAAAACAAGCTGGGAACTTTGACAGGGAACAACAAAATTT
This sequence comes from Goniobranchus kuniei, assembly GCA_025770095.1. Lineage (NCBI taxonomy): Eukaryota > Metazoa > Mollusca > Gastropoda > Nudibranchia > Chromodorididae > Goniobranchus > Goniobranchus kuniei. The sequence continues at coordinate 5,758 of JAOYNN010086413.1, read as the reverse complement.
TTTTCACTATCAATTAGCGTCACCCTCTCTTAACACTTTTACTCTTTCCCCTCTTTAACATCTCCTTCCTTAAACAGCCCACAAATGGACAAGGTAGCAAAGCCATACCTTTACCACATCAACCTTCACAAAATTACTAGTAACATATACATACCCTCAAAATTTATCATTTTTTACTTGAGCTTGGCATGAACCTTGGTCTAGTGTGAACAGTTACAAGTAGGGCTATACTCATCCAAGATGCAAGATCTAGCTTACAACTGGCGATCCTGCAAAAGTCCATGAGCAACTCCCACACAAACTATATTTCATAGTCATTCAGAACAAAACCTTGAGATGGATCTCATCCTTCTCAGAACTTTTCCAATTTATAATTGATTTGCCAAAAAAGGTAAGATCATAGGTAAGTGTATCTGCTGATGTCACAATAGCATATGACCAACATATCTCCACTATCAAAGACTAAAAAAGTGTACAGAATGAAAGCAACTGATCACAGGTCAATCACCAGTTTGAAGTTCCTTCTACTCCCAGCGAATGATGGACAACAATATCAAACGAGACGATGTGCCCCGGTATGTATGCCTATATAATCGATAACATGTTTGTTATAATGCAGTCTGTTACAAGAAAAGAGGAGAGGAAGAGGCAAATTCTCAAAGGCTCCAACCTGACCCTGACCAAAACTGTGAAACAAATGGGCCATTCCAGATCAGCTCACTATAGTGAAGAGATAAGAAGGCATGTTATTCTACTATAAGACCTACTCTCAGAGGATTCATCATTTTTCAGATAAGATTTATCTACCCTCAACAAACACCAAGATCCAACCATATTAACATATGAAATATCTATCAGAGTTGAAAATGTAGAAATTTGCGCTTGTCTCAGTGTTTTCAGACATTTCAATATTGTTAGTGGCACAGAAACGTTATGACCGCATGTTGCATCGGCTGAACTTTTTCTGCCTGAGCTTGGATATGAAATCTTCCGTAAAGACAGAATAGACGGATACGGCAGCATGCTATTAGCAGTCAAAAATTGTCTAAATGCCCATGAAATTGAAAGTGAAACAAATGCGGAAGTTGTTCTCATGAGTATAAAAACAAAATACACAAAAATTACTGTGGGATCCATATATATAACAAAAGCTTGCAATACAATGGATCAAATGGAAGCGATAACCAAGTATCTCAATACCATCGACAAAAACAGCGTGATCTGGATAGGGGGTGACCTAAACCTTCCGGAAATAGATTGGAACATATAAGAGTAGTTGGCCATCAATATCCCATGTCAATAAACAACACTTTCATTGAAAAAATATGCGACATGGGGCTTAACCAGATGAACAATACACCAACCAGAGGAAACAATATCCTTGATCTATTCCTTACAAACAGATCAAGCCTTGTGACAAAATGTATAACCATCCCAGGACTCAGCGATCACAACATGATTGTAACTGACAGTGCGATAATATCAAACAAAAGGGAGGAAATACCCACACCGTCACGGTATGGAGAAAGGCCAACATCGACACTATACGCCAGGAAACAGAACGCTTCAGTGAATGCATAACCAACAGCACATGCAAAAACGTTGAAGAGGTTTGGTCATCCATAAATCAACATCTGACTGAAATGATAAAAAAATATATATCAACTAAAATGTCATCAAAGAAATTTCATCAGCCATGGATAACCACAGAACTAAAAAGACTGTCAAGAAAGCAACAAAAATCTTGGCCCAATGCAAGATAAAAGAACACACACTAGAAGCTTGGCAAAAATATGATGCCATACGGAAGGAGACAAGAAACAAGAATAGAGAGGCATATCAAACATATATATATATAAAAAATATGATCAAAGAGGACACATCCAAAAATCTATGGAAGTTTATATAGAGCAGAAAATGTGAAAAAAATGGGAGTGGCACCCCTTACTGACCAAATTGCCACATATACAGAGGGCAAAGACAAAGCCAACATATTGAATAGGCAGTTTTGTTCAGTCTTTACATTGGAAGATATAACAACATACCAAGTCCATCATCAACAGAACCTCCAGAAATGGAGAAAAAGATCATTGTCACTGAGGAAGGAGTAAAGAAGTTGTTAATTAACCTAAACTAAAAAAAGCAGCAGGTCCTGACAAGATACCATCTCGGCTCCTGCAACTTGTCACTAAAGAGATAGCCCCAGCCCTCACTAAATTGTTTCAACTTCCTCTTGACAACGAAGTCATTCCAAAGATATGGAAACATGCCATTATGCAACCAATCTACAAGAAAGGCAGCAGAAGTAAGGCACAAAAGTATCGCTCAATTTCACTAACGTGCATATATGTTGTAAACTATTACAGCATATTGTAAGATCATTGATAACTGAGCACCTTGAAGAAACAACTTACTAAATGATGCACAACATGGCTTCCGCAAACAATGATCAAGTGAAACTCAGCTAATCTCAGTCACACATGATCTTTCCTCAGTGCTCGACAAAGGTGGCCAGACTGATCTTATATCCTCCTGGACTTTGCAAAAGCATTTGACAGGTTCACCACAAGAGACTGCTAATGAAACTGTTCAGCTACAGCATAAGAAACAACACTCTACAATGGAATGCAGCCTTCCTCAGTGATTGAACACAGCAGGTCGTAACTGATGGCAAAATCTCTGATGGTCCTGTAACATCAAGAGCGCCTCAAGGCTCCATATTAGGTCCAATACTGTTTCTCATCTACATAAACGGCCTCCCAGATGGAATACACTCAAAAGTTCAAAAGTGAAAATATTCGCAGATGGCACTACAGACACATCACCTCTTTAGATGACTGTAAGGCCTTCAGCGCAGATTTGAAATGACTCCAAAAATGGGAAGCCCTTTGGCAAATAAACTTCAACATTGAAAAATGTAATGATCTTACAGTTACAAACAAAAGATCACCAACTCTATGAATATCAACTACACGACCAAAAGCTGCAGCACGTAAATCCGGAAAATATTAAGAAGTCACAATCACACACAACCTAAAATGGACCTCACATATAGAGCAAATGACATCAAAAGCCAATGAAACAAGTGCTTTTGTAGCTCAAAACCTAAAGGGTTGCCCATCTCAGACCCAAATGCAAGCCTACAAATTGATTGTTAGACCAACTTTAGAATATGCCAGCCCAATATAGGATCCCTATTACAAAAAGGACTTGGACACCACTGAAAAATGTCAAGGGAGGGCAGCGTAAGGCATTACCAACACATTCTCGCCCTGTGTACATGCCTCTGACCCTACCAACAACATCGGTCTTGAAACTCTATCAACACGTAGGAGAAGAAACAACCTGTCTCTCAAGATTTACAACAACAAAAGCAGCCTGAAAATACCATCAAACATAAAGAACATCGAAAGACAAACCAGGAAACACAGCGCAAAACTCTCCATTCCACCAGCCAAAACAAATTCATTCCACCATTCATTCTTTCTATCTGCAGTTCGTTTATGGAACAATCTCCCGGACAGGGCAGTGGAAACAGCCTGCCCTGAAAAATTTGCTCGCATTCTATATTAATAATATATAGCATTTCTGTGCCCAGAAGCCCATTCAGGTCTGTGTAATATGTGTGATAGTTTATGAGGTAATTGTGTGAATTGTGGATGACAGTGTACAACATAATTTTGTAAACTGTGGATTGGTCCATCAACTGAGGGGCTACTGCAGATATCCAGAAGAAGAAGAATAATCTGGAATTGACACTCCATAGATCAGTCCTAGACTATCGTAATAAATACGTTGTCGATTCTGAGTTTACCAAGTAATAAAAATGATTATTTTTTTCCCAATTCTCATGACCAAGCCGCCAATATTCGCGTACCGCGTTGTACTTATTCTCGGGTCAAAAATGACCCAATTGGTGCTCCGCATTACAGTTTGGCATCGAGGCGGCGTGGGTTAAGCGAGTTTATCTTCTTAAGTGGACTCCACCGCATGTGTCCACTGCATGATTTCAAAATACTGTTTAGGTCATTTGGTGACCAGATGGACCATAGTATAATTTATGTTTGAGAGATGATAATGTTTTTTGCCTGTAAATCATCTCTCCATTTAATTACCTTTCATTAGTACAATGTAATATCTTTAAAAGTTCATTGTTTATGTCAAATGCTTATTTCTTTCTACTCTATAGCGACTATACCCCTGTCTACCTTGGTAGTGGGCCTGTAATTTCAGAGAACAGCACAAGCAGACGCTAACCCCCATCAAAAAAATTTGTATGGAGATTTTTGAATGTGATTCATTACCCAGCAAATCAACTGTAAGCAGTATGGGTCATGATTGGCATAAATAGACATAAAAAATTTGTCATCTGCCACTATCAGTAATTCAGTTTTCAGTAATATAGTCCCATTATGTTGATATTGAGTAGTCCTTATAAACCTAAAATCCTACTAGCTAGGTGATTTAATCCTTGTAAAGCTACAGCGTAATGCATTATGCTTGCTCACCCTGACTGCAACCTCAGAAGCGTGACAGTGTAATATGACACACCCGAAATCTCACCAGCCAAGAAGAGCGCCGGCATAATATATGACACACATAGGACCCTGACCCTACTAAATGGAAAACTTTTATGTTCCTAATAAGGACATTGACCTGAAAGTGGTCTTTATTATACTTTAAAGGACTACCAATGGGGTTGCAAGTTATTTTTAACATTTACCTTTGAACCCAGCTTTGTTATTGAGCATTGAAGTGGGGCTTCCCCAGCCAGCAAGATGTGACGTGTCAACCGTCGCCTTTTGTTCGATTCAGACCTGTTCGCCTTTGTATGAAACTGACTTGGGTGAAGGCTTTACTATAATTTAAAGATCAGCCAATGGGATTACAAGTTATTTTAATTCTTTACTCTGGATCATGTCTTTGTTATTGAGAGTTGAAATGGGCCTTCGCCAGCCAGCAAGACATTGTCTCTAGGCCTACACGATCACTTCATTCGGCTCATTCAACTGTTGGCCTTTGTGTGCGCCAGTTGGATATCGATATTCTCGTCACTCTGTGGTGTGTTTTTATTCACTGCATTCTTTATTAAATCCCTTTGCATATGTTCATTCTTATATCTTTGTGAAATGGTGGTTTTAGACCGGAGTGACCCAGTTACTGTGGCGTGACCCAATTCTTAATTACAAAATACGTCATCAGGCCATCCCACAACTCGATGTCACTTCCAGTTAAATGGCAAGCTCTACTAGGGTTAATGTATATAAATTTAGCTAGGCATTGAAAAAGTATGGTTTATGTCCAGTTTTGGAGTAAAGAAATAATTTAAAATTGGCTTTGGGCAATGGCAATTGGTTTCTATGAACATGTAAATCTAGATATTATATTCTAGCTCTAAATAAAGAGATACTTTGCTTGGCACACTCCTCAACTAGCTAGAATAACACAAAGATCTAGATGCTAGCACAGAGGTCCTATTACAGTACATGCTACGCAAGTGCATGCTGTGCTAACGCACTCTTTGAGGAAATGCACGCTTACCCCTTATGACGAAATTTTTACTATGTAAATCAAACGCCTAAATGCATGTATACTTCGAACAAGTGTACGCTCAAGTCAAGCAAGCCAAGCAAAATAGGCCTAATTGAGCAAATTACTGTGTAAAGACAGTAACGGCTGTCGATTCTTTGCTTCTTCCTCTTCACAATTCATTCTTCCTCCATTCATAGCTCTTCTTCTCCCCTCCTAATCCATCCCC
>JAOYNN010086302.1:0-11868 GCA_025770095.1 Goniobranchus kuniei | reverse complement strand
GAGAGAGAGAGAGAGAGAGAGAGAGAGAGAGAGAGAGAGAGAGAGAGAGAGAGAGAGAAAGAGAGAGAGAGAGAGACTGACTTACTTCTCCTGTAAGCAACTTCAGTAATGTAGATTTCCCAGCTCCGTTTGGACCAACAAGAGCTACCCGAGTGTCAAGGTCCACACCAAAGTCCAAGTTTTTGTAAATAAGGGGCTGAAACACAAATTACAATGCATACATTTCATGAGCATTGAACTTTTCTACTTAAAAACCATGAAGATAAAGAAAACTGAGATTTCTTCAATTAGTAAAGAGGAAACAAAACATGAATTGAATTTAAAATCTGAATGACTGGCAAACTCATGAAAGACGGAAGCATACCTGCCCTTCTGAATATCTAAAACTAACATGCTGAACCATGATGACCGGAGGTGGGATCTTGCCGCAACTTGGAAAGTAGAGGGAAACAGTCTGGGGAAAAAAAGAGGAGGGAATGTTAATGATTACCTAACTACAGGCAGAGGAGGATCTTGTAAGTATGCTACAGCATATGTTCCCCGTGCTGTATATGCAACCTGTTTCCTCCGTTATCTTTAAGCTTATTCTTTATTATTAATTTTCACCCTGATTCAGCAGCACAATTCTGTAGATTCTAATTCTTTCTAGCAACGTTGTACAGAAACAAACTTGCCTATACCAATTGGGACATGAATATAATGTAAAAAATTTGCAACTTATCAATAAAAAATTGCTGTACATTTCAATTTTGAAAAAAAGAAATCCAAATACCATGCTATTCAGATATCTGAACTATGATATATATGTGACTACTTATATACTCTCAAAAGAGCTATAAACGTTAAGACTATCTTGCAATATCCAGCTTTACCTTGTCAATTGCAACTTTTTCTGTCAGTCCACCATCAACCATTTTCTTAAGTGTCTTCTCTTTGCTCTGAGCTTGCCTTGCTAGCTTAGCACTGCCATGACCAAATCGAGCAATATAATTCTGAAAATTATCCATGAAATTTCATCAGACATTTATTTGAGTAAAAGTAAAAAACCTTTTTTTCATTCTTCCTTGAGAAAACAAATATATCTATATTTGAATGTATAACAAGCACTGCTTCAACGTTTGCTTTAGTGAAGTTAAACACTTGCTGGGAGATTATGTCATCGTATACTCCGTATGAAATTAGTGACTAAGAATTATTTTTCTCACCAATTTTTTCCATTTTGCATAAAAATTAATGACAAGAATTTATTTCACCATAAAAACTTTGAAAATGACAGTTTACGTAAAGTTTGATTTCATAAAAGTTTGAGCCACAAGAAAGGTCACATACATAAAGATGCGCGATGCAATGGAAGATGTAGTTAAACTATCAATTTTCTCAAAAGAGGCTATTACTTAACCATTAACTTCCCAGAGCCTGGTGAGAAAAACCCTCCACTTGTTCCAAAAGAAGAGTGGTTGTAGGTCTACCTCAGCATACATTTTGATAGTTTTATCACAGAAACACAAATATCACTCAACACACTCAAATCTACCCAGAACCAAACTCTTTCTAAAAGGTTTAATAAATGATGTTTCTAAAATGTTTATTCATTTTGTAGGTTTAAAGTCACTTTTTAATATCATAGGTTATATCAGCGATGGTGCTATTTTGACATATTAATGTGCTGCCACACATAGACCGTAGCACAACTCGGAATGACTCACCAAGTCACTGTATACCCGAACTGACCAGTCAGAGCTTTTCTCATAATGCTGAGCGCAGGAAAGACAGTTACTAAATTGCCAATTTTAAAGTCTGAGGTATGATTCAGTTGGGGTTCGAATCCGCAACCTCCTCCTCCCAAAGTGGACGCTCTACCACCAGGCAATCAAACCGGTAAAAAAAACTCCATTCAGGGTGATAAAATAAGTAAGACTAATAAGATTTATATTCTCATGTAGTTGGAAATAAAACAAGGCTTGAAACTGAAAGATTTAAGAACTTGCTTTAATGACAGGACAATATGCACCTCTACCCATTTTGTTTCTCAAAAGACTACATGATTATGGAACAAAATGCCCCTCTCTGTCAAATGTAGGAGTAGCCAAGTCAATTATGCCCCCCAATGGCAGACCGATGTACCTGACAAACACCAGTATCTATTTTGTTTTCATACATTAACAACTACAAACTGTAACCATCAGGTACAGACAAAAGTATATGGTTAAACATAACTTAGCATTATTAATCATAATGCTGACTAAAATCAAAATCAGTTGGTAACTTTAAAGAGGCTAATCATCAAAAGTTTTCTGCATGTATCCTGAAAATACAAAACATGCAGATGCGCTGGCTTACCATTGGGGGGCAGCATTCATGAAGAGAAAGAACCAAAAAAAAAATGAGACAGAGGCATCAAGCAAATCTACTTACACAGGACCTTGGCACTGCTCTACAATATTTCCTCATGTAGGCCCTGTACGTTCAAAGTCTATCTCTATATTAATCTCATTTACATAAATCCTGAATCAAATCATTGACAGAGCTTGAAACATCAAATTGGCCCCTAGAACTAGATTTCTGAAGAAGCTAAAAACATGATTTCAGACATCTGTGATGTGTTTCAGATTTGTCATGTTTCAATTCAGCAAAGAGAAAAAGAAAGCATAGCTCTCTGAGCTTTATGTCTTAACATTTTGGTTAGTGTCTCTCTGTATTTAGGTGTCAAAAATATGTTGTTATTTTTATTTTGATATAGGTCTGTTTAGTTGACAGGTATTAAATGTGGATAATACACCAGTAGGCAATTCAGGAAGTTAATGGTTAATTTAAGCATATATACATGGCAAAACCTGGGCAAGCCTCTCCAGAGGACATGGATGGGAAGCAATCTTTTGAAGACAGCTTGGAATCCTCTCTCATAGCTGCCAAGTTTCAAATCCAAAATAAGGAACAACCTCGCATGACCTGTCAACGAGCCCGACAGTTTGTGCGAATTACTACACAATACTAGTCTGGTACGTATAACAGTATATAACGGAGTGCACCACAACCATGAGTGGAACACACAGCTCACTATTCCCGATGGGACGATAGTTTAAATTGATTTTTAACACAAAAAGAACAGTAGGAGTTTTGCCACTACTTTTCCTTAAATGATAGATATGGTTTTATGAGAATAACACCAAAGATTGGAAGGAATCTGACAGACTAAACTTTTAAATTGCAGAATGCTCAGCTATTGTATTCCCTTTCTCTTACAAGACCCAAATGCATTATTATACGGCATCTGTAAAAGGGAGACAATTCAAGAGAAAGTAAAAAGTGATTTATGTCATCAAGGACAAAATAAGGGCTAGATAAATTACTCATAACACTGGTCTGGATGATGTTCTAATTATCTCCTGCACTGCTTTTTGCTCTCATGATCACAATGTGATTAATGCTGCCATTATTCTTTTCACCTGTCAGCCTCAATTCAAAGGCCGAAAGATCTCAATAGGCCAATATACCATTGTCGTAAACAGCCCAAAGGAGAGGTTTCTGCAATCCGAAGTATGACACTGTTTAATGATCTTATACGTTAAACATCACATTCTTTATAGATTGTAAATGTCTACCTTCATGTGAGCGATTTGATCCTGTTCCCATTTGAATCTTTTCATCTGATTTTCTTCCAACTCAAATCTGGTTTGAACGTATGAGTCGTAATTACCCTGTGTGAAGAAAAAATGTGAACAAAGAGGCAGTGGATGAGGTAAATGAACAATCTACTATGAAGAGTTTTCACACTCTGAGGAATACCTTCGACAAAGGTCATTCCAAAAATCATGCTTTACAAAATGGAACATAAAGGCAGTGATGACTTTAATATCCAATCAGTCTTTGCTCCAAAACATTCTACTTGAGTCATGATTTGTAAAATGATGAGCCCTTTTATTACTACAGTTTGCTGTCTTAAAAGGCTATGATTTAGACTGGAGTCAGAGAAATAAGTGAATCGCTTCAGGAATTGTGAACATTGAACCTTGCTCAATCAAAGCATGAGAGCAATGGAACTATAACTCGGCCTTTTTTGTCATCATTTCTCCAGTATTTTCAAGAAATATAGCACAAAGACACACACAAACATATTCATATAAGGTGGCCCACTAGAAACTCATAAAGAACCTAATTTTAATGACTTCTTTAAGTCAGCTTCAATTTGACTGTAACCAATATACTTTTATTTTTGAAAATGCAAAACAAATTTATACCTTTTATTATAGAATGATTACTCTTGATAAAAATCATGTTATCATAATACTTTTTCTATTATTATATCATCAAATTACTCCTATGTACTTGAATAAGATAAACATATTTGGATTGCTTCAGAAACCTTGCTCAATGTATCAGAGAAATGAAACTATTATTCAGCCTTTTTCCCGTCTTTTCAGTAGGTATAATATGATGACTCAAAATAATTGTCACAGACTTTAAGATTCTAGAAAATTTGCTACAAGTAGACAATAAACATTTATGCCTTGTAAGCTATAAAATGCTTGAAAACAAGCCAAATATATATTTGTTTTTGTACACAGGAAGCTAGTGCCATGTAGATTTCATTGTGAGGGTTATATCCTTCTCCCTTCTATTATGGTCATGTGAACAATGATCCATGAGCATATGGATCCAGAAACTAAGTAGATTCTAGATCTAATTCAGATTCTACATCTCGCTTCGACTCTGAAGGCTTTAGATATACTTGTAAATGTTTTGCATTGTCATCTTGCTCTCCAAGCCAGATCTGGATAAAATTTATTGCTACACGCGATTTTGTTATCACGAATCACAGTCACAAATAACAGTCTCATCCTATCTTTGAAGGTTTTATGTAAACTCCATAATGTATCCAGGAATATCAGATATTCCTCGCAGAATTTCAACGTCTCGACAGGTATCACAAAAACAATGAAAGGAAGATGAAGGTTTATAGCATCCCTTAGAAGACTCTGTTATTAATTGATGTAAGTATTGATCGGTCAGAATGATAACCAGTAAGTAGTCCGAAACATTATGGTACAAAGCCCCACCATCGCATTAAAGGTATCATTTAGTTAGCAGTATCATCTTCGATTAGCAGCCAAGATTGTTAACATGGAAGGTGGGAGCAGGAGAAATCAAAATTCCTTTAACCCAGGTCGCAAAGTGTAAAAAATCAGGAACCAGTAGATCAAAACAAGGTTCCTACAGCTATGCTTCATTAAAATTCAAGGTTTCAAGTAGGATTTTGATGAATTCAAGGAGGCTTCATGCGCCCTTTTTAATAAAATGCGGTCCGCTCCGCACCTGATTTTCCCAAACTTGAAGCAGACCTGCCAACCTCTAAAAACCAGACGGTGTAATCCTGAGCTTAAAATGGTGTAATTTTAGGCAATATGGTGAAATCAATGACACGCGATGCAAATATCCACAAAATGGTGCCTATATAAGCATATAAAATAAACATGCATTTGTAAAAGGACATAAATAGGAAGATAAACTCACCAGTCTTTATCCAGCATGACAGTCATTATTGGGTAAAGGAACATGTAACATGCACATCTGATGACTGCATTTAAGCAAAGTGATTATTCTTAACCCAAAACATGACCAGCCTAGAGATCTAGGTCTAGATCTACAACTAGAATATAGCACGTAACCTAGATCTAGATATGCCTATCTAGAACTAAATCAGTTGAGGGGGTGAAAATCACCATGTTCTCAAGAGTGAAAACTGTAATTTTCAACAATCTGCCTATCCTTTTGGCCTCTCTCTCTCTCTCCCATCTAATGACATTTTTTGATTGTTTTTTTTTTTTCATCTTCTCGTCGTTAGTGCATCCCGTGAACACAACGGGATCCTCTTTCGCCCGGTCCGTCTCAACCGACTTAGCTATCGATCGATATTGTCCGTCAACTGTCACAGCGAGGTTTCTCAGAGCGGTCATATTTTTTCTTTTCCTTTAAAAAATAAGGCCATGGACAGCGAAATGTTTGGTTTTCGGCCGTTTTTTATATCAAGACGATATAATAAACTTGTCTTGCACAGCCGGCAATACCGTTGCTAAGAAATAATTAAAGTGGCGTTAAAAATGGACCCGATTTAAGGCCGACATGTGATAATGGTCACACACAATAATGGAAAAAACACTCGCAGAAACACAAAAAAAAACAACCAGGCTCTTCATCCTGCTTACGTCTATGATGCTAACCGAAGAGTGAATTTTGCATGGCCTTAAGAGGAAATCACATTTAACCCTTTAAAAACGGTCCCGTTTCTCTCAAAACATTGCCCAGAGTGTGCGGTACCGGTTAACACTATGCAGTATCGCATGCAATAAAATAATGTGTTTAAACTTCGTCAGTAATTCGTAGTTTTTAGAAAGTTGGTCATGGCGAAAAAGCTTAATAAATCCAGAATTTCCCAACCGGCGTAGTGACGTCAAAATGGTGTAAAAATTACGTTGTGCGACGGAATGTTGGCAGGTGTGTTGAAGGCATTTGTTGGGGTCTTACCGGGTTTTTTCCCCCCCGAAGAAATAACATTCAAGGAGGATTCAATGAGATTTAGTTAGGCCAAATTAAAAATTCAAGGAGTATTCAAGGAGATTTTGGGGGAAAATCAAATGATGAAAAATTTGGGGGGAAAAACGGGACAATCCCGATTAAATCAGGGTAAACAGTAGGACTGATTACAGTTCCTAATTAGAATGTCATGTCTCAGGATAAGAAATATCTTTAAAGATATACATGAAAAATCTTTATTAGGTTATCTCACAGCTTACTCTTCAATTTGGCCATTAGAATTCAGAATAGACAGTTCTTATATATATACACACACAATAAAACATATCAAGTGCAACAGTTGAAATAAATGACATGATAAAATATACTTACTCCATAGTACTTAAGTTTCTTCTGATGCATGTGGATGATATTTGAACACACACCATTTAGGAAATCTTGAGAATGGGAGATGATCACTAAAATACGTGGATACCTTAAAAATAAAAAGTAAGGTATGACTTGAAAAGCTTTGGAAATATATGTATAATTCAGGCAAGCCACCTGTAAAATCCAAAGGAGAAAATTTACCTAGCCTAACTGGAATAAGGTGGATCTAATAATAATAATAATAAAAATAATAATAACATTTATTAAGTGCTTTCCCCTGGTAGCTCAAAGCACTTAAAATCTTGCTACATGTTAATCTAGATTTTGTCAATCTTGTAAGAGATCTAAATCTTTGATTAATTAAAAAAATTCTTAGAGCAAAGACAAGGCAAGAAAAGGGGCCTAGGAAAATTCCTTTTATCTGCAGGCTTATGATGGTAGAAAGATTTAGAAAAGATAGATCTTGGATATCTGGACTCCGTACCAGTATGTCAAGAATTTTAGACAGTACATAAAGAGAATGATGAAAAAAGTTTCTATCAATGACATTAAAAAACAGATTTTGTATTTAGCCATGAGATAAAATACAACAAATGAGATCCGATAAATTGCATACGATTTTAATTCCTCCTCAAGCCAAACACAAGCATTCAAGTCCAAATGGTTTGTAGGTTCGTCCAATAACATGAGTGCCGGTCGTATAAACAATGCCCTGGCTAAGGATATCCTCATTCTCCAACCTCCTGAAAAATCTTTGACCTGAAAAGGAACATTTTCAAAGCTTTGACATGGTAAGAACATAGTTTCATAAAGCAACATAGTGATGATACATGTGAGAGGTCCCTAGGTGGCATAAAAACGATTCTGAGAAACACATAGGTGCCAATACCAAATTTTGAAAAGGGAGGGACTTTAAACGGAGAATGCTGATTTCCACAAAAACATGCCGTGACGCCCATTAATCAGAACTCTAGATCTGAGTTTAGATGTGGATCTAGAATATAGATCTTGATCTAGATCTAATCTAGTCTACCTATCAAGAAAGTCGAGCAAGACAGATTTAGAATGTAGATCTAGATATCAGATAACAAATCTCTACCTAGATTCTAGATCTAGTTGTAGATCTAATCTAGAATCTAGATGTCAAATCTATCTAGATTCTAGATCTTGAGCTGGAATGCGACAGCAGGTTAGTGATCCTCCTGACAAATATAAAATTTGTGTCATACAACATGCACAAATAATTCTTGGCTTGTTCAGTTTTCTCACATACACAGAGAACAGAGTGTCACACTCTTCTTCTCGATCCAGGACCAATTCTATTTATTTTTTATGTCCTTGCCGATTTCTCGAGCACTCCTTCCTCATTCAATGATGACCACCGTGCCATTGTGTGGAACCCATTCACAACAAATGAGCCTTATGAAGATAAACTTAGCGCCCTGGTCTGAGCCTACCCACAACCTTCACTATACTAATGAGTATAGAGAAGTCTGTGGCCTGTGGCCTAACGCTTTATCGTAATGAGTAGACTAGCATGTAGATCTAGCTGTTTCCTGCATTGTAATTTTAGATTTTCGCATTGAAACCTCCGTGACCGCCGACTTTTGCTTTTGTGGCGCGAGTTCCGATTTTTTTTCATTTTAAAGCGAGTTCCGATTTTCTTTTCATTTTAAAAAGTCAGAACTTTATTCCGGCGAAACGAAAAAAGCGGAAACAGCAAGTGTTGAGAAAAGATTATTGGAACTTGATTTCCTGGACACTGCGGGTTCACAATAAAAATATTCCGAACTGAATATGACATGAAGAGTGGTAACATTCTGGGGATTTAACTTTTTCTTGTAGAGTTTGGAGCAAGAAAGAGGGCAAATAAGCAATGGTAGTGAACCCTGGTCAAAGTGTGTTCATATTTTAAGAAAAATCACTCACAATTGTTCAATTTGACAACTACTTGCGAAGATCGACACTTCGAAATTTGAGATTTAACTCTTACATTGCAATGTTCAGCTAAAGACTAAAGATGAGATTTGTATTATCTCTTCTTATCGCCACATTTGACTATATTCAAAGAGATTGCAGCAGAGTATAAGGCTAATGACTTTCAAGGGTGATGTCCCTTCCATACTTGTGCCTGGACCTCTGAAGGTAGGTACATTACAGGTCTGTGAAATTCATAAAATCTATTTGAATTGTTTACTTTGGTTAAATGATGAATCAGGTTCATCGTGAAATTTCCAATTGTAATGCTTCAATTTTTTGGGAAGATGGAACTGAAGAAAGAGTTGAATACCAGTTAGACTGAAATACCAAAATACTTGAGCCCATAGGCTTCGATGTAGATGTAAATCAAGGTAAAAAGGGTAATGGCAACGACACAACTAATTTAGATTGCGAAATTTTCATCTCATTTGCAAGATCATCTGAGTACTGTTAAATGCATCAAGTAGACTGACCTGAAATTTTGCAAGGTTGTTCTGGGTCGTTTAGAAGATACTTTTCTTTTTTTATTCTTTAATCACAATCAATTTCTCATGTCAAATTGGCAGCAAAGAAGTCTAGAATGAAAAATGGTTGGTAATCTAAGGGTTAACCTACAAATGGAAAATTTAATGAGATCACGACATCTGAAGAGGATTCGATCCAAGAAGATGTAAGTTCTGAAAGACCAACCTTTTTCTGCATCATTTCAGGTGTGAACCCAAGACCATGGAGCATATAAGCTGCTTTCTTTTCAGCCTTTGATGCGTCAAGATCATCCAGCCGTTCATACACATCCATTAATCTTTCATGAGCCTCTGAAAGTAAGGCAGAAAAATACATTTCATGGTAAAACATGTAAGCCAGATTCATATTGACTTGCTAGATGACAGGAATGCTTTCAACCGATGTTTTCTGAGATAGAATAAGAGGAATCACACATTCATAGCTGCCAGACCAGATTTTCAAAACAGGAGGAAATTTATCTATTTTCGCGAAAAAGGAGGAAATATACCACAATGTTACTTTTCGCCATAACCAAAGGAAAATATTACCTAGAATACAAAATATTATAGCCTTTATGAATGTTATGAGGCATAAATTAGCAGCACAGGAATAATATCTATGTAGATCTATAACATAAAACTATTTTCTTTCTTTTTTAACCCTTTTGACACGTATATTACGTACAGGTAAGTCGTAATAGTGTGCAAATTCTCACAAGCCGAAGTACCAGTACGTTGCGGAAGTAATGAAAAATGAGCTTCCAGGATACCAGTAAGACGTACCTGTACACACTAAATAAATGGGGTTTATATGCAAAGTAACGGCATATTATGACAGGAGACACTTCAATCTGACGAACCAGCCCACCGTGGAAGCAGTTTTTTTTACTTCTAGGCCTACCGTTGACTGCTGAAGTTGCCTTACAGTACTTACAGCAAGCAAACACAATGGCTGAAAGAATGTCAAAACGACCTTGAAAATCCCTTTTTGAACTTGACTTCATTGATGAAAACTCATCAGAGGAGTCATTTCATTCTGATTCTGGGTAAGAGTATGTTGCATCAGATAGGGAGGGCTCTGGTTCTGACAAAAGTGTGAGATCCAGATCTAGCGATGATGATGACAGTGAGGTGGGAATGGATGGGCAACCTAGTAAGAAAAGAGCATGAATGTCTGACATGAAGCAGCCAGGTGGAGGAAAGGCATTTGCGTGAAGAAAACAAAGCAGGACAGATCTAGATCTAGTACTGGGCCTGAAGGAAAGCGAAAGAATAAGAAGAAAGGAGGTAGGCCTGCCAAGTTAGAGGAGGTAGAAGATCGGTGTTTTAGAGATCAAGGAAATGAAGATTTTGCTGATGAGGAAGATATGGGGATTAGTACAGGAAACGAATGGAGGCAAGAAAACCTACATGAGCAACCTAAATGGCCTGAATTCACTTTTCTAATGCTGGGTTGCGGTTTGATAGTGAGGCTTGTGAGTGTCAGGACTTTATAAATAAGTTTCTTTCACCGATTAAAAAAAAAACACCCCTGACTGCCAAGACCACTGTGCAAATTATGGAGCCTTTACTGAATCAAGGCTATCATTTGTACATAGACAATTGGCATGGATCCATCTCTTTGCTTCAGTACCTCACTCTCAACGGAACATTGTGCACCGCGACAGCACACTCCAACCGCATTCCTGCAGATCTGGTACATCTCAGAGCTGCTAAGGGAGAGACAGTGTCCGTGAAGTCAGGACCACTCCTGGCCTTAAAGTTTGCAGACAAGAACGTTGTGTACATGCTAATAAAAGCTTTCCCAGTAGAGACGATCCCCAAAGCCCGTCGTGCAGGAACCTAAGTTCAGCTCCCAGTGTCTATCGCAGCCTACAACACTGGGATGGGGGGTGTTGACAACATGGACCAAGTACTAGAACCTATCCACGCTACTAGAAAAACAACACAATGCTACATGAAACTTGGGATACATTTTATTCAACTCTCAATCATGAATGCCCGATACCTAAGGAGATTCACAGGTGGAAAGGGGGACTTTCTTGCTTTTAGCCGGAACTGTATCCAAGTCCTCCTCTACAAGGGAGTTAACCTCCATCTGTCTGCAAATGAGAATGTTGATAAACACCAGAATAAACACTTCATCTATCAGATCTCCACAGGCAACACCACCTCTGGCAAGAAGCAGAAGAGGTGTAGGATCTGTTCCAAGAGAGGCATCAGTCGTGACACTCGGTATTATTGCCCAACCTGCCCAAGCCAGCCCGGCCTTTGCCCTGGCCAATGTTTTGAGACATACCACACTCAGTCAATGATTTGAAACATACCACACTCAGCCAATGATTTGAAAAATGATTTGAAACATACCACACTCAGCCAATGATTTGAAACATACCACACTCAGCCATTGATTTGAAACATACCACACTCAGCCAATGATTTGAAACATACCACACTCAGCCAATGATTTGAAACATACCACACT
>JAOYNN010086191.1:0-11868 GCA_025770095.1 Goniobranchus kuniei | reverse complement strand
CACCCCCCACCCCCCCCAAAACAAAAAAAAATTATGCTGCCATGGCAATCACTCATAAAGTTGCTTTGATCACTTTGCAATGAAATAGACGAATTTTAAGCATAAGTAGAAATTCGCAAGTTGACATTAATACTCAGATAATCTGAGTCAGTCAGCCAATTTGAAGACTAAGACTAAATAATTTTTTTTATGGACAATCAACTTTTTTTTCAGGCGTGGCAAATTCTTTTAAGCCAGTTATTGGCTTTTTTTTTTTCAAGACAGGATATTATGGACCAGAACATCTGTATTACAGACCTCTTGTCTATTAACAGGGTTTTCTTTATTTTTGTGCTTAATTTAGGGGCCTTACTTGACTGTGACAGTCTTTGATTGAAACACAAGGGTAAAGAAAAATATTTCTTTTTTAGAAATAAAATGATTTAATTAAACCACCTCCAATTTCAAGTTTTAGTTAAATACAGTATTAGCGCATTAACAACAGGCTTCCAAAAGCATGATCCGCTTAACTGCACAGTTTTTCCAGATAACGATATAAAATAAATTGGCCCTTTAATGACACGCCCCGGTCCAGCTAACAACCCAATTTTGAACAGAAGCCTTGCTTTCTAATTTGAAAAAATGGATTTTATTTGAACATAAACCTCCCACTTAATACACATATCCCATTTCATTTCATACTTTCATGGTTAAGCTATACATTTCGCTATCATTCTGTCCCCATAGAAAAAAGCAAACAGTGATGATTGTACAGCCAAGAAGGGTGTTAAAAAAAGATATGGCTCTACCAGCCAGGCAGTAAGACAATGGTGCAGAGATACGTTGACAAGAAAAATAATGAGTTTACACTCACATTAGTTCTAAGTTACAAAACTACTGAGTCTATTAGATCAATGATGCACATCTCACCAATGTGGTGATGGTGAATAAGGGGACTTTCCTTGACTTGTTGTGCTGGGTCAGTTTAGAGTGACTGGGCTTTGGCTCAACCCCTAACCCATAAGGCAATACATCACTGTGTAGCATGCGGGTATTTATTGCATGATTGAGCTCGGTAAGAAATTGTTCATTAGATTTTATCATATGCATAGCTTTGGGGGTGTGCATTTGATTGGTTGTTGAAGGAGAGAGTAAGAATGAACAGGTGAGTTAAAATGCCTTTGTAAAAGTATTCATTCCATGTAGTCTGTATACCTGCACATTGTATATAACAGCATAATATTCAATCTCCCATGGGGCGTGTTCTTAGAGCATTAGCACTGTACTAAGAGGCTGATAATATGATTTTCCAAAATTGAGCAAAGTTCCAGGACCAATAATTTGACTTGAAGGCTTGGAGCAGGAGAATGAACAATTCAAATGCCAATCTGCATGTTTAATCTGGAAAAGAATCTTTGTGGTTGGAAAAGTTAGGAGCCAGAGAATTTACTCTTTAATAGATTTTCAAAGAAGGTTGACTCACTTTATCCTCATTGAGTTCCAACTGTTTTAGCTGTTCTTCTAAGGCAGGAGGCTTGGCTGTATGATAGGCAGCCTGAAAATGCATTACAAAGTAAAAGATGATAAAGTGTATGAACATGTAGAAATATTCTACTCGCACAGAAAAAAATTAGTGAAATTCTATAAACCTTTATAACACATTACATTCTTACTGCAAGGATTGAAACAATCCAAGCAATGTGATCTCAAGTGTAATTTTAAAAATAGCTTTAATGCCTTTACTGTTACAAGTAAGGCTTAATATGATATAAAAAATACAGCATCCCACAAAATAATCGCAATGTACTGACTTCTACACATTGTCAAGTACAGTAGCACATAAAAGTAACGCAACTGGAAATAGCAACAGCTTTGAAATAGCGAGTAAAATCTAAATCCCCTTTTTTCCCCCTTATCTAAGTCAATAAAATTAGCATGGAAGTAGCGAGTATGAAAAAAAAGGTCAACTCGGAAATAGCAAGTATTTCCCCTCCAAGACTAGGACTACGGAGGGTAAAACAGTCCGAAAAATTGACTAAATTTGCTTCTTTTCTTTTCTCTTCTTATTCATTCATGTGTCATAGTGAGATGGAAGTGGAATTGGAGGGATGGAGTGGGAGTTAAAGTATTATTCATTGTTTGCCTCGACTCACACACAGGGAAAGGGGGATACATGTATGTAGGTCTATTCAGTGTATTGATGCTGCAGAATCTATATCTTGCCTACCATAGCCCAGCCAGCCCTAGCCTAACACATAGTCTACGGTATCAGATGCATACTGAATACAGAATACAGAAAACTTTATTGATCCCACTCGGGGAAATTCAATGACATGCTCAGAAAAGACTTATTTAAAGCATACAAAAAAATGGTACAAGAATAAAAATTAGGAGTTCAATATAATGTAAACGGTATCACAGGATTACATGTATGCAAGTTAAAAAAAAATATATGGAAAAATCATAAAACAGTAGAAGCTAAAAAAGCCATACTAAAAGGAGAGGATTACTATGGTAAGCTTAATATGAGGCATTATTTTAAAAATTCCAATTCAAAATGTTAAAAACAGTACAACAATGTGGTGGAAAATCGAGAACTCACATTCAAGCTACTGCACATGACTAAACAATTCATTCAATATACTCATAGATCTAGGTAGAAAGGAGTCCCCGCATCGTTTTGTTCTGATCTTTTGCATTCTGTACCTACCACTGCGCTGTATCAGTCGACTGTCGTACTCGTCAAGGAGGGGTTGTGTCTGTTCACCGAGGATCTGTTTAGTTTTTCTAGTCACATGTTGTCTGTAGAGAGTGTCAATGTCATCTTGTTTTCTCCCCACCACCCTGCCTGCATTCCTAATAAATTTATCCAAAGTATCCCTGAGTATATGGACACCTTCTCCTATTTTAAAGTTAAACCTTTCTCTCAAAACTGCTTTTGAAATATCTTGAATATGTTATTGTAAGTCCTCAAATTGATTTTGGGAATTTGGGGTGAATAATTCTTTTTATATCATCTTCTTCCCAGTCTAGAAATATTGCTATTTTATTAAAGAATGATATTGTCTTGTTTTAATTTGATTTATTAGTTGAGTCATTTTGAGTCACCCTAAGAGAAACCCTGATATGAGCTAATAGACCTTGTTTATTCTTACGCTTCTTATCACATTGAGTTCAAGGGAGTTCTTGATTGATAGTTTTTGGTATCGAAAGTATATGCCGACTGAGACCGTTTATTCCTTTCCTGAAGCCAAGTTGGGAGGGAGATAAAATGTTATTGTCTTCCACAAAATGATGAAGAAATTCATTGATTAAGCGTCTATGAAAAAGCCTAGTTTTTGTTGGCAGTACTGCAATGGGTCTGAAGTTTTGGGGATTAGTAGGGCCTCCATGTGTATAAATCAAAGTAACACTCGCATCAGCCCATTGAGTACGTATATTTGCTGTTGATGTAATCTGATTAATTTCTTCCGCAAGTGCGACATACTTAGTTTCTAGTTTTAACGTGTATCAAAGGTCATACCGTCTTTACCATACTTAGCTTCTAGTTTTAACGTATCAAAGGTCATACCGTCTTTACCATACTTAGCTTCTAGTTTTAATGTATCAAAGGTCATACCGTCTTTACTTACCATACTTAGCTTCTAGTTTTAACGTATCAAGGGTCATACCGTACAGAGTATTGCAAACGTTCAAGCCCCTCGCGCCAGAGGCTTGCTAACAGGCTTGTGATTGATGACAAGACGTTACAACACAGTGGGCCTAGACTAGGACCCTGCTTGTGTTGTCAGTGTTGTCGCCTTCCATCCCGCACATCTGAGCTTGACACCCTTGGCAGGAAGTAGAGTCACGTCCCGCTGACAGGGCAACGATTGAACCTCTCACTCACACTCACAGTCACTGTACAGAACCGAAGTGGGAACGAGGAGGAGGAAAATCTAGTATCGTCCCTGGCCTAGTGGAACTACAGTAGGAATGCTGTGTGTGTGGGTGTATGCGTGTTTATGTGTGTGTCACAGACAATGCGTGACAGGGGAGCTACAATAACGTGCCTTATGATGTGTGGGCTTATAGTTAGTTACATGCATGTTTTTATTACAACAATCCATGTTCAGGATCTTTCATTCTTCGCTTTGACAACAGAAAGCTATTTTAAATCGACATTCTTGTGAACATGATTTATAATTTACACACCTGCGACTGTCATGAAAGTTAGAAATCAAAATCATAATAACATTTTAAAGCTTGATTAAAACAGTTCTGATATCAATAAGAAGTGATCAAAATATTACTGTTATTATGAAATGGGGAAAAAAATTGTACTGATTAAGGATCTGCATGTTATTACGAAGTGGAGGGGAAAGAAAGAAAAAATCTGACCAGTTGACATCATACAACATGTTAAAAAGCATAATTATAAATATATACAAGTACTCATAAGAAAGATGTTCTACATAAAGGTAAACCGAACATGCAAATTTAACTTTTAAAACAATTTTAAGTAAAACTTAACAGATATCAGCAACATTATTATTATGTAATACGATTTTTGTTTAGTTATGTTTTGTATTGTTTTTGTTGTGGTTTTTGTTTTTTTTTGGTATTGTTTTGTTGTTCAAAGTGAGATATATATGTACCAGCACTAAGATGAAGTATAAATATAAAAATATCTGTACTGGTACGAACATAATTTTTAGACAGCAAAATGTAACGTGGCTTGTGAGACAAGGAATTTTAACGAATCACGGATATTGTTCAAAAATAAAATCAAATCAACATGCTTGGCCTTAAGCGTTGTCCTCCGGCACAGACGTTGCTGGGATTCCCAAAACATCCTTAGCAATTCGGGCAATCCTTGGTGTGATAACACTGTAATGTCGCCACCAATCGAGTAGGCTTGCATCCCTTGGTATGTATGGTGACGGACCTCCATTTCAGCAGCTGTGAGTCTGTGAGTAGTGACCCTTTTTTTTTTTTACGCACATCTTCATCAAATGAAGACCACAGGCGGCTTGTCATCATTTGCAGTCTCCTCTTGTAGCTGTGGCATCACAATTGCAGATGCTTTCTCCTTTAGATTTTTAACCGCATCTTCAGAGGAGTTCTCACTGGGAAACCCACTTCTTTTGAAAAAAGGGTCCAGGATGGTGGACATCCTCGGATGATTTTTTTGTATCGATATCTTTGAACCTCTCGTTTAAGTTCTGATTGAGCTGTCGTGCCAAAGCAGATTTATCTGTGGTGGTGAACTTGAGAAGGAGGTAGACTAGTGGAATAATCTTTGATGCGGGGGTGTGAAATTCCGTTGAAAGTTCCACTGTCGCTTCGTAATGCGGTAATGCACAGCTCTTGTTTACTGGATAGGCACAAAGCTGTCGTGACCCGTTGGTGCTGATTGATGTATGACTGGAGCATGTCATAAGTACTGTTCCACGTTGTCTCGACATTCTGCTTAAGTTTTCTGGGCGTAGTTTGGCAGGTTTTGTGAGCATCTTTCAAAACCTCGTTCGCTAAAGTGCTGTGGTGAAAAATAGTAACAATGCTCTTCACCTTGCTTTTGGCCACGAAAACGTCTTTGGTTGTATTTATGGCATCCTTTACGGCGAGATTTAGGGCGTGAGCAAAACATGGCTGGTGCCTAACTTTGAGTATCTCAACAGCAGCCTTTATATTTGCCGCGTTGTCTGTCACAATAGTGGTCACTTTTTTGCCAATACCCCAAGTCTGGAACACTTCTTTCAGGGCAGATGCAAGGTTCTTGACTGTGTGCGACCCTTGCCACACAGCCGTTGATATCACTCTTGAGCGGAGTCTCCACTGCGAATTTATGAAATGAGCAGTGACGGTCATATAGCCCTCAGTCTGCTGTGATGTCCAGCAATCAGTGATGATGGACAAGTATTCCACTTCTTCCAACTCCTGCATCAGTTTTAGTTTCTCTTTTATATAAGAAGATACAACATCAACTGCCTCATCTAGACTGTCGGATGAATCGTAGACTACATTCCAGTCAGTACAGTCAAAGCAAGCGTGTAAAGTTTCTATACTCTTTTCAGTCCATGTCTTGACAAACTTCACGGTTGGTTCTATGCGTTCAAACACAGACTTGTAATAAGTAGCCAGAATTATGCAATTATGATCTGATGATCCCAAGGGCGGCAAATGCAACGATTTGAAGGCTAATGGAACAGAACCGTAGCACAAGTCGATTGTATTGGAGTTTCGAGTAGGGCATGTCACATATTGATGATATGAAGAGAAAGATTTAGATCTATTCATAGTACAGTGATTAAAATCACCCAAGAAGAACTTTGGTGCGTCAACAGAGATTGAATCCAGCTCTCTGAGTGTTGTAAGTTGATCGTCGACTCTCGCTGGATTAGCATCGGGGTTGAAATAAAGGACAGTGAAGAACAATTGGGTAAATTCCCGGGGAAGATAAAACGGACGGAGGCTGACTGTAATTAATTCCATATCAAAAGATGAAACTTGCTTACGAAGGACAACAGACCCGCACCATTTCTGGTTCACATAAATACAAACTCCACCTCCAAGGGACTTTTTGGATTCTTCTGAGGACCGATCAGTTCGAAGCGGAGATGCGAATCCTGTTAGCAGCAGATCCCCTTCGCATGTTTCCGTTTGAAACTAGGTCTCGGTGAAGGCTAGGATACATGCTTCCTGAAAGTCCTTTAAATATCTAGTGCAAGCCTGCAGCTCATCCATCTTATCGTTTAGCGAACAGGCGTTCGCAAACAAGACTGAAGGGAGAGGAACCCTAGATTTACGAAGTTTCTTCAAAAGACAACGAAGACCACCCTTCCTTCCTCTATGATGTTTTGAAGGTTTAGATCTAGATTTAGAATCATCGCTAGATCTAGAATCAATTGAATGAAGATTGTTGTTTGGAGATGATGAAAAAAGTGTAATGGATCGAAGGAAGTCGGCACTATAATGACGTGGCCATGTTCAACACAGCGAACTAGATCTAGATCTAGAACCATAAATATAAACAAAATTAAGGCTGTATAGATACCTACTGTTATCATTTTATGATAAGAGGATAAAATCACATTGTAAGGGCATATGCAGGACCTACTATACAAGATTTTGTGTTTAATTTATTGTTTTTTTGTTTTATATTTTTATGGTCCTTTTACTTTGGTTTTGGTAAGACTAACAGCAAGAAGAAGAACTCTTCCAGTTCTTCACACAATAATCAGCATGCAAATTCTTAGCAGCAAAATGAACATAATTTGAAAGATTCCACCATAAATTACTGAGGGGTTTTGTAACCAAGTTTTCTGAAACTCAAGCCATATTATTTGGTATGCATCTTTTTGTGGTATCGGTATTGCCATGGTGTGATTTTCTAATAGTGCATTGATCATGTTAGATTTTAAAGGATTCTGATCCACAACCACCCATAATACACATGCAGGACTCAATTTTATTTGTCTGCATGGGTCAATGAACTACGCAAATGAATTTTTAAAAGAGGATAAAATCACATTATAAAGGCATATGCGGGACCTGCTATATAAGATTTTGGGTTAGAAGTACTTTTCTGTTTTCTCCATTTTTCCTTTGATAAATCAGTTCAAAATGCAGTTCCATTAAAGAATATCTGAAATGGTTTTAGTTTTTTCTTTCTATGAATTTTTTATTGAAGGGTGTTGCTAAGGAGAGGTCAAAAAGTTGATCAAATTTGGATATTTTAGTTTGAAATTATGGCAATTTTTTCCATCAATATAAGGTAATTGCCTCAATTGTCTGTGCAGGCCATAATCCAAGGTTGGCGAGTTAGCTTACGGGGCCGTGTATTTAAACATTAGGGTGGGCTGATGATACAACAGTTTCTTTGATTTTGTTTTCTTGTTATCCTTCATTCCAATTTTCTTGTTTTCTTGTCTACTATTGCCCAGATATTCTTTGCAGAGCATAATGTCACGTTCAAATCCATAAATGCCTAACTCATTTTTACAGATTTTGAACTATGCAAGGAAAACATGTTTTTTATGGAGGCATATTTGATCACTTGACTTCTCTAATAAATTCTTTATTTAATAGCCATATCCATAAAAAGTCATCAAAACGAAGGAATCGATGTCTAGTATATTAAAAAGTTGTATCAACAAAACTTAACCAAAAAAATGAGATAGGCATTTATGGAAGGAGCGTGGTGATAAATTTCGCCCAACCGGCAAGTGCTCAAATATTCTTAAGAGAAGCTGAGACCAAAAGCTAAAGAGCTACTGAAGAGGAGATGTGAATTGGCAGGAAAAAACCAAACTGAAAGGGAGAAGATCAAATACAGTGAATTTGTACCAGCAAGATTATGAGAGAAGACATTAGAGAGTACAATGCAATGTGAATTGAGAGCGGGAGAGGCCTCAAGAAAGCTGCAAACAGCAGAGATGGCTACACAATTTAGATACCAGCACTGATAGAGCAAGTTGGAACATGTACCATTACCATTAAAAAGAATCCTTGAGAGATGTGCGGAGTTCTGTGAGAGTTCTCGACAAAGACACAACCCAGAACATCATACCAACCGAGGCAGAGGAAGTACTACCAATCCTTGACACTGAAATACATTATACTGCGATGAAAATGAAAAATCGAAAAGCGTCAGGAGAAGACAAGTTAAGATTGAAATGTTGAAAGCTTGGGAGGAGATTCTGGTAGGAAACATGAAAGAATTGTGTTATGCAATATTGCAGATAGAATGAGTGCCAAAAGAGTGGAAAAATGCCATCATCAACTTTATCTTCAAAAAGGAAGACGAGAAAGACCTACAAAATTACAGACTGATCATTTTGCTCTCTCATGTTTACAAGCTGTGCATGAAGATCTTGAAGAACATACTCAACAAAACCCTCTGCAAACATTAGTCATCAGAGAAAGATGTGTCCTACAGGGTTACTCTATCATAGACCAGCATTACACTGTAACACAAGTACTTGAGACGACCAACAAGTACATAACACCTATTTATATGGCTTTTGTAGACTGAGAAAGTATTTGATTCCAGCAAACATGAGGTGGTATTTGAAGCCCTGAGGAAGCATGTTGAAGAGTGGTGCATCAACATCCTGAAACTTACAGAGAAGGCACATTACAAATCAGAACAGACATGCTAAACAGAAAGATCAACATCAAGAAAGATGTTTGGCAAGGTGATACTCTGCCTCCAATAATGTTTATGCCAGCATTGGAGAAGATCTTAAAAAGGTAAATAACATGATAGTCATCAACATCAATGGTGAAAGGCTTAACAGCTTGAGATGAGCAGACTATTCATCCTATTTGCTGAGATAGGTAGAGCTAGGAAAGCTTTTGGATGATTTGAATAGAGAAGGAAAGAAAGATGGCACTAAGATTTACAAAAATAAACCAAGAGCATGAGGAGTAACCACTGGTGGGCAACATTTGGAAGAGGTGGAACAGTACAAATACTTGGGACGACTGCTGACACCTGTAAAAATAAATGGACAAAAGAGATAGAACAAAGGTGACATTTGGCTGGAAGGGATTAAAGTCAGCACACCCCATTTCTAAAATACCAGAAGCTGGCCATGTGCCTAAAGATATAGATTATGGACATGGTCATATTACCAGTCATGACCTAAGGAGCAGAGATATGGTCATTGACGAACCAACAGGCAAAGAAACTGGCGGTGGCCCAAAGAAGCATGGAAAGATTGTGCTAAACATAGTGGCAGACATAATCCATAAGATAAAATCTACCAAAGGCCGATGGACTAAGAAATTGGCCAAGTGGGAACCAAGAAATGGAAGCAGAGCTAAGGGAAGACGAGATTGAAGAAAAGGCTGGCAGTATGGGATGTGGAAAGCTCAAGATCGAAAAGCATGGAAATGTTCTGGAAGTCATCCATCAGAAGTGGCACGAACGGCTAAGTATGTAAGTAAAACGAAGAAGAAGATTCTTAACAGAGCTTTCAGCTGAAACCTGCAGAGGAAAAAAGATCCTCAGGCCCATGAAAAGCTCTTTTCCCTCTATGTGGTGGGCAATAAACTTTGTTATATTATCAATTATGTTCGTGCAGTGTATCAATACAGAAGGATAGATGCCAGCAAATAAATGCTCAAAATAAATTTTGGGGTACGCTAGTTCTTTTCTGATAAATTAATGATTTCATCTCTCTTGTGCTTGTCATAACCATGCTCAGTTGCGTCTTAATGCCACAATGCTTTTTGTATCTGTCCAGTTCCAACCCCCCCCATAAAGTGTGGTTTAAATTGAATGGATCTTTTTAAGATGTATGATATTCATATTCAAATAATTAGCAAGTGTTCCATGTTCCAGTGGCTTATGCTTGTGTCTTCCTCAGAATAAAGCCAGAGTAGCCCTCTCTACGAAGGACTGGGATGTGAGGAGAGCAGCAGAATATTTAGTTAGTTAACAAATTTCTTGTGTGTATGTAGAATGTTTGCAGGTATGCGTAAGACTCTGAGCCAGATTTCAACAGACTGGTGTTAGTATACAGTGAATTGAAATGATAAGAATGTTTTTTTTCCAGTATTTGAAAGTGAGAGTGCTAAACAAACTGTAGTTTTGTTATTATAGTAGGGTAACTGTGAATGAATCGTATGCAGATGAATTGCTTTCATTCTTCCTTCTCTGTTTATGACCCAAAGTCTTTTTTTTGTTTTTCAAGCAAGAAACTAAACTGCTAAGGTCTTCAAAGTATCATTGAAATAAGTTTTGCTGCCCAACTTGAAAAGACCAAAAACAAAACAAAATACACCACCACCACCAAAAGACATTGAGATTGGATAATAGCATTGTTTATCATGTACATTGTCCTGTCTTGTATTCCAATTAATTTAGCGGATTGACTGGCCATGGCATGATTACTTTTATTGCTTTATATTAGACAGCATTGTGATACATTTGACCTTTATTTAATGGCTTTTAGGATATTACATCACACACTTGATAAATTCTGAATATGGATAGTAGGTATTAAGTGTTGCCTTACTGTAATTATCAGTCCACAATTCATTTGTTGACCTTGTCAGGTGGGGAAAGAAGTTGTTTTTTTTTGTAGTAGAACCTGGCACCCATTTAGATTTCACAACGTTGCCCCTGACACTAAATATATATAAATTTTGATATTGAAATGCTTTTGAATTTGTCCTCTTTTGTAGATGATGTATTTGTGAATGAATTCATCCCCTCTAATAAACATTTTTTCATAGAGAAATTTATCATGATACGATCGAAGATCCACATGTGTTTACTTAAAGTTTGAGTTAAAAAAAAATACTTGTTTTGTATTTCTTAGCAGCTACAGAGAATGGTCTTCATTGAAAGAGAATGAAGAACACAGTTGTACGGAGCCACAAAATATATATATCACTATTGTAGGTTTTGAGTTACAGTCAATTTGGCACTTTTGTTTATCAGTCTTTCACATGACATTGTCATTTATTGGAAATGTAGAGGAATCTGAACATTTTTGATAGTAGATGAAATAATAATTAAGTTACAGTCTTTCATTGCTATGGATACATAACACATGTAGTTGCGAGCATCAAAGACACACTCGACCTTTTGAACTGTCCAGTACATAATAGCAAAATTCTATAGATATGAACTTTTGTTTCTATCATACAAATTGGACCATTGAATTATTTTACAGTGACATATGGAAATCTGACATACATATGGGGAGTTTCAGATTTGTTTAGGAAAATGAAAGGTCACTTTTAGGAACTGAAATGCAGATAGATAGATGCAGCAGTCAGTTGAAAAGAGATGATTCAAATGCTTGCTGAGAGAGAGAGAGAGAGAGAGAGAGAGAGAGAGAGAGAGAGAGAGAGAGAGAGAGAGAGAGAGAGAGTTATAGAGATATATATATA
>JAOYNN010086082.1:0-11869 GCA_025770095.1 Goniobranchus kuniei | reverse complement strand
TGAAGAAGGCATTTTGACCACGATGTCGACAGCTTCCTCTTCGTCTTCCTTCTCTCTCACACTGCCTTCACAGTCAGAGTCAGAATGGTCCAAACGTTGTTGCTGCTTTTCCAAGAGTATTCATAATAATTTCGCTGTCAGTTAGGGTGCCGTCATCCAGGCGTTAGTAGAGTGTTTGTAGATCACAGGAAGTTTTGAAAGGTTGCTGGGAATCCACGAGTGATTTACTTTTCCCCACCACTAACAGCTGTTTTTTGTCAGTGCAGGACATATTGGCACAGATTAGGACAGTGAGTCTATCTTTCTGCTTTTTTCCGCCGCTGATCTGGATGTTTCTGTAAACAAATCCACGATCAGGTAAGCCTTTGAAGAATATGCCTGTTTTGTCGGCGTTGTAATTATCTTCGGGCGAATATTCATCCAATAGGTCGATAAGTGTTTTCCTCCTCCATTCTTCTGCCGAGACAAAATCAGTGCACTGTTTCACTCCGTGTTCATGTTCGAAGGACAAACCATGTTGAAGTTTGAATCGACTAATCCATCCCTCCGATGGAGAAAATTCATGTCCCATCTCTGCAGCTAGTTGTTGCACTTTCAGTTTCAACATTGGTCCATTTATGCATGCGTTTTGTTCGTTTTTTTTTTTGGCTCCAACCAAGTATTAAGGGGCGTGTCCACGTCTTCTTCCTTAAAGTTGATCTTTCTCTTTCGAGAAGTTCTGATAGTCTTTCGCTGTAGTTTTGATCTGCTCTTTCATTTTCCATAACCTTGATATTACAGACCGAGAAATTCCTGTTTCAGCAAAGTTAAGGTCGCTTGAAGCCTCCAACTCTTGAATAATCAGAAGTTTTTTCTCTAAAGTGAGACACGTTCTTTGGAAAGCCATGATCAAGTTTGAAAATAATGCAGCAGAAGTAAAATCAATGTTGAAATGAAGAGGACTGTTGTCAAATGAGAAAGAAATAGGACTTTAAATTCACAAACCTCTTCAGTCTGCCCACTAATGCTAACAAAGGCAAAACTAAAGACCAATCAAAACACCCAGAGCCTGAGCAGTTTAATTACCCAGCGTTAACTTAGGGTGCTTGGGGCATATCAATCGCAAGTCGAAAGCATTAAGTCATTAAGCCTACAAAAATGTAATTCAAACAGGTTGATCTAGTCATTCTTCGTCAACCTGTCAAATCCTGTCCCACGGCAATTGGAAGACTTCACATCCCTTTGTTACCTATGTCCAGGTAAATTGGACAAAGCCCTGTTGCGTCAAGCTGCCACATCCTTGTCACGCACGCATTCACACACGCAAGCACACATATACACATACACAAGGGCATCATGCGTACCATCGCCCTTGTCCACGATACACGTGTAATAATGTTTTATGGATGCCGTCATAAAATTGTTAATGCTAGCATTGTCTCGAAATCTAGATCTAGATGGCCTGGACTGTTTTATTTTATCCAGGACATGGAATTGGGGCGTGTTAAGTCCGGAATGACTGCTTGAGTGCGTGTAGTTTATATAGCAAAAAATCGGTAAGAGTAAGCTTGCGTGTTTGAGTTGGGACCGTGTTTGAGGACGGCGTGCTTATCCACGGTGTCGACTGTATCAATTATTTATTCTCATGTAGTCATATCAAGTAATTTAATAATTTAAACAATAAAGAAAAAAAAAGAAATTGGCCAATGTACCAGAATATCAGCAGTGGGAGTTACGAATTTGAACTAACTAAATTTTCCTCTTTGTGTTGATTCAAGAGTTAAGAGTATGAAAAAGATGGACCTACTTCAAAATTTCATGTAAACCCACTTATTATAGAATGTATGGCCCAAGCAAAAAGATTATATATATATGTGTATATTGCATCTAAGTCTACATCTTTACCCCACATCTGCTCTAAGCACGGTGGAAAGAATAAAATCTTTCTTGCCCCTGAACTTGTCAGTCACATGGCTTCAATCGCTATATCATAAACCAATCTGAAGAATGTGATGCAACATGCTATGACATGCTGAATTACATATGTACTCCAATCATTTGGAATAAACTGCACCAAGTTTAGAAAATCTAAAACACTTTGCTTTAACTAATACATGCAGAAATGCCAACCAATTACATGATATAAAGTTGTAATCCCATCTTTAGACAATGTATTTTCACAAAATCAAATTTATGTATGTATATGACTTGATGTTTAAAAGTAGGCACATCATTTTACATACCCGTAACCCTGTCAGACCTGATTCTCTGCCGAAATATGTCCCTTTAACCTGGCCTCCTGAGCAAAAATTGCTAAGACGCATAGGTATGGCATGAAATGGACAGTGAATACATACTAATAGATTGTTCATGGGTGCAGACATTTGTAAGAGACCTGGGCTGCACTAAATAGTAAGTAAAAAGCTGATAGGTTCACTATGTTTAGATGATTCTGTCATTCTTTCACTGCCCATGCGAATTTCTAGTCAACCGGGAATCCAGCTATATAGAGTGTTCGGGAATTCCCGGTACACAGCGTATTCGGTCTGATGGGGTTAGGTCGAAACTAGAACTTTCTAAAGAACTCTTAATTTTTGTATAAGTATAAGCCTATTTTTTATTTGTTCTCTGGCATAACTTTCTGCTGCTGCCCAACTGAAAAAGATTCAGTATACTTTAGAGGAAAGAATGAGTCATCAACCTTTTCAAATACAATTATTGTGTCCTTAATATTTTTCAAGATGTCCTGACCATTTCAATAGTGTCCTCTCATAGTTCCAGATGTTTCCTTTCACCCCTTATGGACGTAGACAAATAGGTAATTTTAACATTACCTCCTGAGTTTTTATTAAAAATTAAAACCCGTTGGAGGTACCAGTAACTCACGACGCACTCACATTCTATTGATGTTGTCCCTTTATTGTTATTATTCCCATGAAAGGCCTCTACCGCAAAAGGTCAGCTTTATGACATACTAAAGTAAACCCATGCCACAAGGAGTCAATGTTTTAGATTGTAGCGATGTTCCTGATATGTAGTACCTTTGTGTCTCTCTCTCTCTCTCTGTCACTGTATCTCTCTGTCTCTCTCACTCACTCACTCTGTCTGTCTGTTTCTCTCTCTGCCTCTCAAACACACACACACTTGCAAACAGTCTACACCACCAAACATCTTAATATCGTGAGCTCAAAGCAAAGGCCTACGGAAGCAACGCCTGTAATAATATTCGGCCTAGAATAATGAGTGGAGGAACATGATCGCCGATGTCTGATGGCACCTGAAGAAGAAGAATAGTTATAGATCTCTACATTATGTAGATCTGATCCTTCTCAGAACCGGTCCGAGCAGAGTTGAGCTGTGGATTGTTGGCCGATAGCAGTGCAGCTGCGGATCTGAGCCCGACATCAGCATTGCCGCGGAAAACTTTCCACCCTGTGTAAGACCTTCCTTGTGAGAAATATTATGCTTGAAGGTTGCATGGACAAAGTTGTAATTGATGTTTTACTGATGTGCATCACTTTGTATCTAAATCCGTATGGCAGTCATCTCAACCCTAACAACCACTTCTCTATCCTTTGCCTTTATTGATATATATACGTGGTCAGTATCTGGACTCAAAACTCATTTCTTAATGTACATGGCCCTGGGCCATAACGGTCACTTTCACATGAACAGTTCTACACACTCCGTCTCCATCCCCCTTTTTCTTCAACTTTAAATTAAAGATATAGTTGACGTGTTTGACAAAGAGAGTAGGGAAATTCGAGGATTAAACCGTTACAATAGCTACAACCAAAACACATCCAAAGGGAGAAAAGCACAGTAAAAATGCCTATTATGACCTGCCATTGCAGCTTAAGAACAAGCTCAATTTGCTCTTAAAGTAGGGTGAGAAGTAACTTGAAAAAAAAATTAGGACCTTGAAACACCTTGAATTTTACCAAGAAACCTTGAAAATGACAATTATTAGAACATCCAAACCAAATACATTTTTGAATGATAAGGTGCTGTTAACAGATTCAGGAAGTTTCTAAAATGGCCGCCATCATTGTCGGATCTTTAAGCTGGGAGTCTTGGAAGCTCGCTTGAGTATATGGACACACTACATTGTAAATTCATTTGGAACCTTGAAAAAACATTTGGACCTTGAAATGTATCATAGTGAGCCACTTCTATCCTTTGGAGTACATGTAAATGTATATCTGATAAGGCAGTTACAGTGGTCTCCGCTTAACCTCCACATCCTCAGGAGACTGAGAAATGTGGATGTTAGCCGAATGTGGATGTAAGGCGGAGGGTAAGTGGGGGGAGGAAGCCAGATGAATCACTTACGAACACAAACGAACTTGCCAATCAAACAATGCCTGTTTACTTGGACATTGTAGTATGTACCTCAGCCAAAGAATGCACAATTCCAAAGAAAAGGCATGGCCAATGTCATTGTGAAATGTGAGCAGATTAAGTACTGTTTGGCTTACCTGTCTGTCATTGTGCGGACCAATAAAATCAAATTTGGCTATTACCAATGCGCACTGAAATGAACAAGCAGGACGGGGGTCATTGCTTACCCACCTGTTGTGTCATTCGCTCTTGAATGAATGGCTTGGGGTGTTAGACAGTGACAATTGCTTTCTTTTGTTTAGATGAAGAGGTGGCGCCATCTTTAGCACTGGACAGCGATTGTAAAATTTTAGTTATAGCGTTGCTAATCACTGGGCAGATAGTTAGCATTAAGCATTCCCCCAATTCGGCATGACTGAAACAATCAACGCTTACCGTAGTTAGGGGGAGTCTTGACTGGTGTCATCACTCACCTGTTATGTCTATAAGAATGGTTTGAGGTGTGAGATGGTAACAAAGGTTTTCTTTTGTTATAGACGTCGGGGTTAGCGTTATTCCCCTTTTTTGGCATGTCTGACATGAGCCACAGGCTCTCGATACTTTTATTTGTTTCATAGGGGAAAAAAGATAATTCAACACGCCTCCAAAATGTGGATGTTACATGAAGTAATGTGGATAGTGTGGATGTTAGAGGGGTAAATTTTCAAGACAAGATTCTGTTTCCTGTAGAAATGTGGATGTTAGGCGGGTGGATGTGAGACGGAGACCGCTGTACTACTGTACAGTACAAAAATATATTGCATTTGCTTCCATCTTGTAATTACTTCCCCTGACTTCTCGTTTGGCTAACAAACAGCCACGTCTTCAGTTTCCCCAGGGTAGCACATTAAGTGAAAATTGTTCTACACCCAATGTTGTTTTTTTTTCCAAATGTGTACCAATTTATACAATTTATAGCTATGGATTTATAACTATTTACACACATACACAACTTTTACATGACAAATCATAAACAAACATCTCAAAAGTCATTCTTCTTATCTTATATTTTGTGTTTATTTTTCCAAAAGCAAAAATTAACAACATGAACATGCGTAGTCATTGTTTAACCCTTACATTGCCACCATTTTAGATAGTAATGCATATGATAAAGGAAAAAAAGTCATATCTTATAAATGACACAAGATAAATTTATGAAACTTTCAGGATAGACTTAAGGATTGACCATCAGTGTATACAAATGAGGTCATTGCCACAGCCTTTCTGCTTGATTTAGATTCAGATCTAAGCCTATGAGCTCAAGCATTTAGTTGTCAGAGTCAAAAATCTTATTTCAACTGAATAATATCATTGTGATATGAATTCAATGGCGTAACCAATGTCAACAGTTCAAACACAGACCATAACTTCACAAAACTGTCAAGTATCTGCCTTCCCAACATTCAGACAAAAGCGAAAGGAAGTGAAATCACTCCTAATAATAGTTCCTTCGTATTTTTCTGCATTCACTTTGCATTTTAGATAAGTCAATTTTCGGTAAATCATATTTTTCTGCATTCGCTTTGCGCTTTAGATAAGACCATCTTCAGTAAATGCCATAGGTATAAACTGATATCATTTGTTCACATCTCTGAAGCTGTTTACAATTGAAAAAGTAAAATTTTATAAGCATTTTAGTAAACATTGTTACAGTTAAGCGCAAGATAGCACAGTTCAGCTCCAACACAGTTGAGTAAACCCCTCCTGAGATAAAGAGTTAAGTCGCCGGTTGCAATTCGAACATATCCAGGAAGTTTAAGTCAAATGTGACAACATAAGAGTTAAAACTGAAAGGTCGACAAGCAGTAATTTCAGACTTTAATCGAATGTGACAACATAAGGGTTAAAACTGAAAGTTTGACAATGGCATAACTTGTTTGTATTAATCCCTTTTCTGCTTTGCCGAGATAAATTTAGATCTTTAATGGTAAATTACTTCTAAGCTCACCAAAACATTAACAAAGGCATTTTATTTTGGTTGAGCATCTCAGCGATTTCCCAAAAAAGGAGAGATCAGACGAGAAATTACATTTTAAATAAGGTTTTAATTTCAGTGACTTCCATTTTCACAAAATTGTAGATTATGATCTCATCCCGAGTCTGGATACAGATTGCACTTTTTTTTCTCTGTGACTCTTTGCATTTTGAAGATTTCGATGTACCACGTATTTAAAAGACCAAAAAAGCAACGACAAAAGAACAAAAAAAAACATCAATTAAAAATCAGGTGCAAATTTCAAAACCCTTTGGCATGGCACCTTCAACCTTTCGTTGAACATATTAGAGGTCTCTGCTGCACAATTTAATTTCAATTCCAACAAAATTGTTAATCAGATTTCATCCTGAGTCTAGATATAGCACACTTAGTTTTTTCTGTGTGTCCCTTTGCAATTTGGGAGGGACCAAGAGGCACATGTAGCAGATTTGATTTTTGATACAGACACAGGCAACTTTTTTTCTGAAGCAAGAAAATGTACCCCTGTTCCTTCACTTGATCAGGTGAAAATTGGTATCGCACAGCCTTGGCATCCTATTCCGAGGGTGAAGGATAAAGTCTGTCGCTGTCTACTTCATGCTATAGAAACCAGGATAAGCTCTGGCCACTGAGCCAATTCAGCTCGAAAGGACTAAAAACAGAAAATACAATGTATTGCATTTATATAGCACTTCTACCGTTTTATGAACAATCTCAATACTTCATCCCCTAGCAGGAATACCTCGAGGGGAGTAAACAGTACAGTGGAGCACATTCTGCACCACAATACCAGCCTATTGATGTGTACTCATTTAACACCTGAGTTGAGTGAAGCAATTAAGGTAAATTTTCTTGCTTAAGGAAAAAAAGTAGTTGCTGGCAGAAATCGAACCCAGGACCTCCCGATCCCAAGCGCCTTAATCATCTGTGCCCCCTGAGCCATCTGTGCAATTGGAAGATTTTAGTGTATGGTACTGGTACCAAATATTAAAAAGGCAAAAAACAACAACCCAAAGACAAACAAACAAGACATCAACACAAAACATGAGCAAATTTCAAAACCCTTGGGCATCTTTCCTAGTATTATAACATATTGTAGGTCTCTTCATCACACTTTAAACCTCACCAGAAAAGGGATGAACAATGGGAATAAATGACACAAAATTTATGATTTATCACAGTTAAGCTGATTAACAACAAAGTTAAGCCTTGCCCTGATATTTCTCTAAAGTACAATACCAGCATATGACAATACTTAAGTTTCAATAATAACATAAAGTTTATAATTATCCCCCAGCCCATGTCACCCATTCAACATAATCATTTTTCACGTTTTTGCCACAAACATACAGGTACGTCTCAACGTGATTGATTGTAACAATAAAAGCCAAATATAGTCACATTGGTCTACATGCTTTTCTGCATGACATAGACATTTCAAGACTGCTCCACAATTAACCAACCATGGATAAGAAACAATCCAGGCAATTTCAACAAAAATGTGCCCTGACAGTAATCTATCTAAGTCTGTCAGAGTTTGTAAGCTTGTTTGTTTATTTGGTGTTTTGGGGCTCTTTTCGGATACACAATAGTTATCTTAGTGCCCATGGACAAAGCAAGATGAAAGGCTGGTTTAAAGTAAGAGAGAGAACATATGTTGTAGACAAGATTTTCAGATGAGGAAAAGAAGTTGCTACAAGGGGAAGCAGACATTTAAAATAATACATACAAAATAACTCAAAGGCTACAAGGAGAGATGATTTACAGACAAAAAAATATCATCTCTAAAAAATATAACTAGCAATATAACATAGCCGAATGACTACATGGAGAAATGATTTACAGATAAAAAAAAAAAAGATT
Organism: Goniobranchus kuniei; assembly: GCA_025770095.1. NCBI lineage: Eukaryota > Metazoa > Mollusca > Gastropoda > Nudibranchia > Chromodorididae > Goniobranchus > Goniobranchus kuniei. Next base: position 3,672 of record JAOYNN010086082.1, on the reverse strand, counting down.
ATCATCTCTTAAAAACATACCTAATGAACAATGGCCATCAAGCCCCAAACTGTGCACACAATGACCACCCAGGATTTTCTACCGCCAGTTCATCTAGATAGCAAGTGATCCCAATAGTACATGTATTTTAAAGTCATGCAATGCACAGGAATGGGGGATAGCCACTGAATAAAATGCCTTCTTCCCTCTCTCAGTAAAACTCTCCCCTCTGAGCACAAAAAAGTGAGCCTGACAGCAGAAGACATACAAGAGAAAAAGCTCTCAGAAAAAATATGCTGCTGTTCCTACACGCTTTCAATAATCACAGGATAGATATTGCCAATGTGCAGTATACAACTGTTTCCTGGTGCCGATATGACCACTTGTATAACAGTTCTTAGTTACAGAGATAGTCACTTGTGCTCGGCAGAGTTTGTATGAAGGAGAAGAATATTTGTTTGTTTGGTTGGTGTTTTAGGGCTATTTCTGACTCTACTAGGTCATCTTTGCATGCATGGAAAAAGAAAGATGATAGGCTAGTTAAAAGAGAGAACAGCTGAGGACAAAAAACTTGCTAAAGAGGAAAAGGAGCAATTAAAACATAGAATATGCATTAATATATATACTCCAGACGGATGATTTACAATTTAAGAACAAAAGTCATCCTTCATAAAAGAACAAAACAAAAATTAACAAAGTCTATGAAGCCCAAAACTGTGCCCATCTCTTACCAACCAGGATTTTCTACTGGCCTTTAGTAGAATAGTAACTGGCATGTGACTCGATAGTAATTTTAATTTATGCAATGCACACAAATGGGGGATAGCCACTAAAGAATATGTCCTTCTCCCCCACACCTCCACCCCATCTGAGGAGACTAAAGAGAGCTTGAGAACTATGGACAGACGCTTTCATAAATTGTGAAAAATTAAAAGCATACAAGACACTTTGCTGGTAAAAAGAAAAGATATCTAAGGATCAAATCACCAATAACAATATTTTGGTAAGCTAGTGCACAACCAGGGAAGAAAAGCAATGAGATTTGTATGTTATAAACATAAAACAATATCACTCTCATAGTTTTCATAAATGCTAAGAATAAATAAGAGAACTGAGCAATAAATATATTTCATGGTCCATAAACATAAGACCTGAGAAACTAGGTTGGACATAGAATACAACAATGTCTTACTTAGGAAAATGGTCCTTTATGCAAGAAGAATTTCTAAGTCAGATTCATCACTGGTGAAAGCATTATTTTTGTTGTGTTCAAAAGTTTCATACTGTTGTATGTCTTGCTTCAAATGTTTGTAATGCATTTAACGGTATTCACTGAAGAAAATTTGATCATTATGTGTATATTAATTACATCAGTGTTAGGAGCATAAAGAACTTGATGCATTCAAAAAATCTAAAAACACGCTTCTCTTTTAAAAGAGAGAATGAACATTTCAAAGATCACATCCATCTTTTGTTTTGAATGTTAATATGAGATGAAGAGGTTGAACTTTTAAGAAATGAGTGAGTAGTTGAAGCAATTCTTTTCTTTGTAAATCTGCTTTTGCTTGCAAGTTTCCCATCTTTTTTGTTATGAATTTTGAGATCTTTGTAGGGCCAGATGATTTTTGATTGATCAGAAAGAGATAAGGAACCTAGTGGAGTATTTGCAGAAATGATAGTTTTCACATCAACCTTCAAATTTCTTCAACTTTCACCAAATACATCAAAACATGAGCCTTGTTTTAAAGATAAAAAGCTCTGAGGAGGACAGTTACAGCAGAAGCACCAGTTAAAAGTACAGTAGTCTCCGCCTTTTAACCTGACCTTTGGGTGAAAAAGTGAGCGGGTTATTAGACGTATACAAGTACATGCAAGGGAGGTAACAAGGGAGGTAAACAGCAGATGTTAGTTTTGTCCCCTTAGTGCAGAAGAAACTGACACGCCCCATTTCAAATAAGGTTGTTTTTATTTTTGTTTGTTGAAACAGAATCCCATCAAGATTTTCTAATTTCTTTTTCTTGACCATGTCTTTTCTTGATCAGGCATTTTTCTGGACTTTTGATTCGATGTGTAACTCAGGGCGAATTAATTTTATGTAAGTGGTGGTGATAGATTGCTGTAGGTAAAATGTTGGTTTAGTCCCTGACCACACATTGTGTTGATTGGCCATTGTCAAATTAAAGGATGGTTGGTTGCACCATTTCTAGTCTGTGACTGCACTGCAATCATACCAATTCAACCAATCATGTAGGCTTTCATTCTATGACAGGTCTTATCAAATCATACATGTAACCCAAATGACGAGTGTCTCTCTTTGTCCCTCCCACACTTGTTGACAGGCAGCTGAGTGTCTATGTCACGTTGCTCAATATCTACTTTGCCCAGGCACAGTCAGCTTTTGGCTTCTATCTTGTATACTTGTGCTTTGATGTGATTGACCAAATGACTAAGGTGTGATGGGGATTAGTGTAGAGTAATTACTTTTATTACCTTTGTGAGCCATATGTGTTTGTGGGGACAGTGAGACAGCAATGGGCTTGTCCATATGCTGTATTACTTGTGAAATCTCTTTCATTTTAATTGTCTTGTTACCTGCTCATTGAAAAATACCAGGTTATTAGACAAAGTAGTCGTCCGGGATGGGGATTATTACGGGGGTGTTTTAAACAGAAAAAATTTTGTTTCATGAAAACAGCAGGTTGTTAGGTGAAGCGGGTTATTAGACGGTGACTACTGTACAACCATTAATTAGAACACATCAATAGCAACAGATGTGACAGTAAATAGGTTTGATGTAAGTAAGCATATGAATAGATGTTGGCACACATACAAAGCTTTTCATTATCATTTATATATCCAGAATATTCTAATTCTATAAATTGAGATGCTCTTAAAATATAGTCAGTGTTCCTAAAATTGTTTCCACTTTTCTCAAAGTACATAATGGGCAATTATGGTAATGATGGAAATTTGCTTACACTTGGATAACAGGCCCTCAGACAATTGCAATGGTTGCAGCTACATTTTGGGTCTATGGCACAATCGGGCTGAGAGTTTCAGATATTTTGAAATTCTTTTTACATATCACAGGACTGATCATAAATCCCTACATACATTTGTACATGCTTGTTCAAGAGCTAAGCTATATCACATATGCTATATGGCACTGCTTTCTACAGTTTCCATTTTCTGAATCAGTGAAGAATACTCAGTGTAACCAAGAATCATTTATCTGAAATGAGTTTATTTGTTGATATGTAAGCGCTTGACTTGCGTTTTTCTTTCATTAATCTTTCAAACCGTAAGTTCCTCTGGACTGAAAAACTTTGAATTTATTTCCTCTAAAATGGCTGCTGCTGAGTCCCAGCCCTGTACCATAATCGAATGTCTACTGACATGCCTGTTCAAGTGTTGAGTGTATGTATAATTTTAAAATTGACATTGGAATCTAAAGAGCATTAAAAAAACAGCAAAAACAGCACCCTTCGCCATTGCTCCTGAGTCCAATGAATGTGCTTTTGTAACCAAATCATTCGCATTTTCTTTTGCCCCTGCGTTAAAAATATTGGTATAGCAGGTCTATAAGGCCTGACTAAAAAGCAATAATATCCCTGGTTTATTGTGGTCTACCATGAACCCTGACATAAGTCCTAAAGGCAAAAAAAAACAAAAAACAAACAAACCCAAAGAACT
>JAOYNN010085971.1:0-11870 GCA_025770095.1 Goniobranchus kuniei | reverse complement strand
GGGGGCCCCGAAAAAAACCACTGCCCGGCTGGGGTTCGAACTCGGGCCACTTCGCATGGCAGTCAGCCGCTCTACCATCTGAGCTACCGGGCCACCACCTGGGAGGCTTATATACACACATATAATACATGTAAGTTGTTCAAATTCAAATCTAATTTTACAAACTCCATTCATCCCCAAGGGGGAAATTTCTTTAAGACATGTCAATGGCAAAAAATAAATAGCATAGATTTTCATGTAGATGTACTATTTATATCGGTATAATAGACACATGCACATCAAAACGACATATCCACATTCAATTATACTCAATATATCAAAACATCGTTTATTGCATAGCATTAAAATCAAGTGTATTATGAAATACAAATAGATAAATAATTAAATAAATACATATACATTTATAAATCAAATACCTGAGCCCCAGCTGGTAGCTATTCATAGCACAGCCACCCCCTCACTCCCCATCATCCATTTGCCGTCACCCTTCACCTCCACACTTCACAGACACAAAATATATGTAATGAGCATGGTGCTACACCACTGCACAAAGAGACACTTGGATGGCAGAGGTTTTGATAGCTTGTAGGAGACTAATAAAAAAAACAAAAACAACTTCATGTCAACTTCGGTACACGTTGAATGAATTCTAGTCGAGAATGGCTTATCCATACCAGTGGAACAAAGATAAGGAAGTCCAAGGTTTATACTTGAGAATCATTTTAACAGTTTTGATTTCAGTAGGCATTAATTGACGTGTTTCTTTTCAAAAATGAAATATGAAAGAAGGGCAAAATTCCTTTAACCCTCTAAAAGCCACTGCCCTGTTTAAAGGCAGGCCGCCATCTTAAGCTACGGCCCTCTATCTAGGTGTGACCCCATTAGACTCGGAGCTGCAATGACCCAGAAGTTGTATCTATTATAATTTAAAAGGATAACCAATGAGTTTGCAAGTTATTTCAAGCTTCTACGTCACCTGACGCTAGTTTTATCAATGAAGTCAGGTGGTCTGGCATGTCAACATAACCTTTGTAAAAAGTCCCCTTTGTTTACAAGTTTCTTCCTGTTTTCTTTCATGAATTAGGGGCTGAGGAAGTCCTTGACTTAAAAGAAAGATCTGTACCTAAAATAATTTCATATTTCGTATCTTAAAGGCCATATTAAGGGGATATTGTGTTAGGTAGGAAAATTCAAGAAACCATGCTATGCCAGCCCGACATTTTTTTCTTTGTGCTGTTTTGGCGACCTGGCACTGGTGGGAACTACTTCCAGTATAATAGCGATTGCTACTGGGGTTAAAAGGCAAATGACACAAGATAAAACCAATTTTTGTGTGTCACTAACTTATGTGGAGTCAACCGTGTATTTTACTACAAACTCAACTTATACTGTCAGAATAACTACCTACTAGAACAAAAATAAACGGAACCATTATACAATTGCATTACCCTGCAACCAATGGTTCAAATTGGAAGAAAATTTATACAACAGTGCTGTAATGTTAAAATTTTCATTTGTTTTGGAAATTAGCATAAAAGTAGACAAACTAGAGAAAACAGGCTTGAACAATATTGGTTCCGTGTGTAGTTAAATTCCATCTAACCACAGATATCAAGAAGATGAAATGTGACCTAACATTGTCAGTGAAAAGAGTCAATATAGCCTGAGGATTAGTGCATGGCATGCCATGTGCAGCATTAATCAGACAATGAACAATTGGGCTCTTCATTCTTTGAGATTTTGTCTCTGAGACTTCATTTTAAAAAGCTATTTCATAAAATTTACACAAATTGGGCAGAGAACCTTTTTAAACTTGCACAAGAAATCAAACAGCATATACAGACTGTGAGCACACACTATTGGAGAGTTTGTGGAATGGTCAAAACACTACAATCAGCAAAAAGGGCATAATCATCGAAGATGTTATACTTTTATGATAATTTTTGCAATCCTTTTCATAGTTTATCATTTTTAAGCAACATCATGTCTACAACTTGCTGCTAATCTTTCCTGACAGAAATGTTCATATTTGAAGGAAAAACACCCTTATTTCTTTTTTATCATTATTTTCATTGTTACAGGAATTTCAAGATACAAATCTTTATCATTCAAAAGTTCTTTGACAGAACATTATCGCATCAAAATTTCATGGCTTTTTAGTTCTTTTCTTGAAAAGTTACCCATAATGGAATATCTCACTTTGTGGTGGGATTTTTGGTGATATCCTATACTACATAGTTTAAATAGTCATCATCAAAAAACTAACTCTTTATAACCCACGTCGCACAAATCATAATAACCAACTGTTTTCAGGAATCATAATTTTTTTCTGTTTCAAACACCCGAATCCTAGGCCACAATTTTGTCCACTGATCCAATCCGTTTCAATGAGCAGGTAACAAGACAATAAAAATTTTCAAAATTTCACAACAATAGAACACATCTTAACAAGCCACTGGTGTCTCACTGTCACCAGAAACAGATACGGCTCACAAATGTGAGACCGTTGTGTTGTCACCCTCTGCCTTGCCGTAAAAAGCCAACACAACACCACTCAACCTTGGCAAGGCAGAGGGTGCTGAAAAAGAGGTCCCACATTCAATTCCTACAGGTGCAAGATTTTTTCTTGCGTTCTTCTCTTCGTATTATGTTGCCTGATTTCTATGGGGTTTCAATAAAACCGCTTTTTGTTTTCTATCATGTATTGTAATAAACCCCATGCCTCTCTAGTTTCTAATATAGGGCGGTAGTATTGACAAACAGATGGATCAGCATCAGAATCTTATTGTATACTGTTGGCACCTGTATTTATAAATGCAAGACAGACTACCCCTAGTAAACCTACGATCACTTAGAACCAAATTCATTGTTACATGTAGGCCCACTTTGTCATTCTATCAATGAAGTTAATCTGTAAAGTCTTCAACTACGGAGGAAAAGCAGTCTTGTCTGTCTGTGATTGCTCGACAACAGGAAAACAAAAAATAATAAAAACAAAACATAAATACGAAATACAGACACATCAACAGAAAAGCTCAGGAAGATCAATAAGCACAGTATTTGTGGGAAATAAAACCCATCATTGACGTCATTTATTAACATGACACAAGGGTCACTATCCTGTTCATGATATTGTGTGTCGATACAATTTTGATTACACCACCAGCATTGCTTACTTCCAAAAGTTGGAGATTTAACGAGTTTTTACTGTATTTTGTACCATGCAAGTGCTTCAGAGTGTAAATATTAGATCTAGCAAAATTAACAATTAAAACTTCCACATATAAAGATCTAACCTATGCCCATTGGCCGTGTTGCTGTTTAAGCCACAGGTCTTAAAGCTGAGATGAAAAGTCATGGCTTATCCAAAATTACACTTCATTCATTGTAAAAACATTCAAGCCACACTAGCAAAAACAGAGATGAAACTCACACTCATGTTTTGGCCGATGGAGTCTGCTAATTGTTTCATTTTGACAACTTGATCCATCTGACCAGTTCTTCCAACAAAATCCTTTCTGTAAAACAAAGCAGGATAGGTGATATCAATAATAATGCCTCATGTGTTTTGTTTTGTTTTTAAGTGTGACAATATGATTGCAAAATTCTGACATGATTATCATCAGAGGTCTTACAAAAATCACATATCTTATAACAGTTTAGAGAACTGCAAACATTTTCTGAACATGAAAATGCAGACACCAGGGAATAAATTTCCATGATCTTGGGTTCAAACAGTGGACAATGTGGTGAAATTGTGTACCAATACAATAGATGTACATCAAAATGTTCACATTCAAAGTATTTACTTTTAAAATGCTTTTTAAAAAATGTGAATACCCATTTCATTCTTTTCCTAGCTACCCTTAGTTTTATCTAGATTTCCAGGGATCAACAAAATGAAACAGCTTAAGCTAGGTTTAATGACTTGAGTGCACTGTACAAGCAGACATTAAACCAAGTTTTCCAGATTGATAAAGTTATTCTGACATCTCTTTTGCAATTCATGATTGAAAAACTTGCCCTCCATCTATATCACATATTCTCATGATTAATCTAAATGATCAACACTCTTGTGTTCATTTACATTATGTGTAGAATCAAGATTCTATGATCTCATACCATGAACTAAAATCTACATCATTTGACTGTAAAATTATTTATATCTAGGCCTATTCAGTTATCCAGAGCTATTATATTTTTGATTGAGATCTATAATAGATAATAATAAATATATGGTCTATATCTACATATGAAGTGTAATCTGGATTAGATTTTTGTTCTCTATTTGTTTGTTTGTTTTGTTTGTTTATTTGATATTTTAGGGTTCTTTTCGACTGCAAAGGTCATCTCAGCATCCACAAAGACCTGGAATCTAGATTCTGCTTGTTTGTATAAACTTAGATTAGATCTTAAGGAGCTCTTTAGAAATATACCACATGCATCTAGAGATGTCGTAAAGCAGGAGGAAAATATAGTAGGATTTATGAAGTATAAACTGAAGTGTGCTAACACTCCCCAAGTTTCAGGATAGTATTCTAATAGACATGCTCAATAAATTTTGAGTATAAACGAGAACAAACAATATATTTGTTAATTGTTGGGTTCCCAATTAATATAGGTTACCTCAGCTATGATACTGCAGTGATGTAGTGTGTCAAGGAATACACATCTGATTTGTATGAAATAACTAACCTTCAACTTCAATACAATCAATACTATCTTAGCATCCATATACTTTAAATAGGTAAAGCGACCAAACTATGTTCTTTGCAATGGGAAGGACAATCATTTTTACTTCTGAAAGTATATGAATACAAATTATTGGCTGAACATGGTGGCCAATAATAATATATAAAATTATTGGACAAGCAGGTCTATACTACCATCTTGAGCAGATTGCTTTTGCCTTTCACACCACAAATACTGCCTCCAATGTATAAAGCAAATTCAATTCCAATTCTGCATTTCAAATAACAGTCTCAACCCTACACTTTGCTTTCGTTGGGTTTTATTTTCTTTCAAAGAAATGTCCATAAAAAGTTTGAATATTATCTGATACACTTACACAGATTTCTCTACAACATCTTGAGCCTTGTGAGAAGGGAAGGTGAATGTCATGCTTGGTTTCTGATATTCTGACCTTGATGTATCACCCAAATTCCTAATACTTGTAGAGACAGCTTTAAACCTCCTTTCACTTCAAAGTTCAATCAGATGAAATGACATGTGAGAGAAACAGACAAAAGTTAGGAAAACATACATCTACACAAAATAATTCCCCGTTGGCTGTCCAAAAATTTGGATGCATTCTTGATCAGCAATTCTAAGAACGTTACAAGATTATTTAAAATGAAGATATAAATTATGATTCAAGGTTATTCTTCCTATAACACCACAAGAGATTTAACTTAAAAACAACTATCATATCAAAATCATATGTGCATTATTCAATAGTTAGATGTCAAAATACGGTTCTCTATGGTATAAAAATATACGTATATACATATATGACTGCTTATCTAGTGTGTAAAATTTTATATCATTATCTTAAGTATAATACTAGTACAGAAAATGTATAGTGCTTTAATATACAAGATATCCAAGAAGAAACAGTACAAATTCATTCCTTCATCATTTTCTTACTTCCGTCCAATTTGTTTTTAATTCTTACCCCATACTTTAAGAAATAGATGAAAATGTTGAATACTTTTAAGCATTATGGTGAATTTATCTTGAAAAGTATCTTCTGTGTGATTAATTGATGAATCAATGAAAGCCATTTTTCGGAATGGATTACTGGGCACTAAAATACAGAATTCAAGTCACTGAAACGATTCTTTTTTCAGAACAGAAAAAGTCTTATTGTGGCATTGAAAATGTGTAACTGTCATATAAAATAAGAATAAAAAACGGGTACAACTTCAGTAGTAAAGAATATAAACTATAACATGGGGAGAGATACACACAAAGAGAGACAGATAGACATATACACAGAGGTACAGAAAGAGTGGGTACAAATAGAGCAAGTAACACAAAGAAAGATAAGATATCCAAGGCCAAAGAAGTTGAAACATTTGATGAGTCAAAGTGATTGATACTTTATAAAGGCATTCATTTGTCTTACATACTTTAATGGACTCTTAGTAAAAGTCTCTCTCAGGGCATTTACTTTATCATCAGACTGTGGTGAGGATGATAATAAGAAGTGTCCACCACCTTCTCCCCATATATGACATGTATTTAAATTAAACTTTGCATTACCATACGTCTTAACCTGAAGATTTCTTATTTACCATTTGAAAAAGTGAGACTATGGAAAAATGACTAAATATTGATTAAACAATAAATCAGATGGTCATCACTGTTAACAAATGTTTTCTTAGTGATTAATCCAAAAGTTTTATCTTTTTCTTAATTGCAGCATGCACTTTAATCGGAAGGAATTTTCAAAAAATGGTGGGGGAATTAAATTGTACAACTGGGTGACACCTGTATTTCAATAACAATAACAAGAATATTAATCAAATCATGTTTAAGATTTACATCTATGAAAATAGAGGGAAAAAAAATGTTTACCATGAATCAAAACACATGAAAGCATGATTTGAGGAGTGAGTAGACAAATTTGATGTTGCAGATGAAGTACACAGGAAAAAGAGAAAATCCTCATTTTCTTTCAGCTCTTCATGAGCTGTAAGCAGATGATGCAAAGATGCCTCCTTCAGCGATGGTCTGAAGCTGCTCTGATGTCGAAAACTATACCATCCAACTATTTCCTTTTGATTTGAAAGAGTTAAATAAAAACAAGAATAAATAAACAAGATGAACATTTATTAACCAGTATTTTCTCTATGGCACTTCTTACGCTTGAAAGCTATCATTGATTTACAATTTCTTCCTTCTTTCAACAACTTTCAATCTTAACACTGACAGTTGAATAACACATAGAGATACTTTCTTCTTCATCTTCTTCCGGCTTATCCCGCTGTCTGGAGGGTTGCTATGTCGAATGCAACAACTCCATACTTTCCGATCCATTGCATCGTCTTGTTCCAGGCCCTCTCTCATGTCATTCTTGACTCTTTCAGGCCACCTTATTTTGGGGTGTCCTCTGCCTCTTTTACCATTTATTATTTCCATATTCAACACCCTTCTACCTGCATATTCTTCCTCACGTCTCCCAATGCAGCAGCTATCAGGTGAACAGCGATACCAAGCCACTGGCCATTTACAATTACAAGCCAGACAGAGCCAAATTGAAGTTCAACATGGAAAGGTCGACAATCAGTAAACTTTTTGAACGGTTCTAGAGATCAAACTCCTATGAGGATGTTACAGCACTGACTGAGGACAGATAAATCCGGCTTCTCCACTTGCGGAATGGCTTCCAGAAAGCAACACAGACAGTCCAAGAATATTGGAGGGTAACTCATATCTCCGAGCAGACAGTAAGGAACTGTCTTCACCAAGCAGACTTACATGCACGTCACCAAGTGATGCGGGCTTTTGCTGACCAATCGTCACCACCAACAATGGCAGCAATGGGCAAGACAACACACTGCAATTGGAGGCAACAGGAATGGAGAAACATTTGGTTCAGCGATGAATCCAGATTTCGCCTTTCTTGTCATGACAGGCGCCTTCAACTGTGCATACGTGTTGAAGAGAGATTTCATCCCAACTGTATCCAAGAGGCTCCTGCACTTGCTGGAGGTGGTGTTATGGTGTGGGGAGCCATCAGCCACTCTGGTACGGTATGAGTAATCTTGTCTTCATTCAAGGAAATCTTGATGCCCAAGGTTACATCAACAATGTCCTGATACCCCAAGCACTCGCACTCCTCCAGAGTCCAGGTACCATATTTCAACAGGACAAAGCCAGATCCCATACTGCAAGGATCACTGTGAACTTCCTGCAAAGACACAATATGCAGGTGTTACCCTGGTCCTCAAACACACAGGATCTCAACCACATCGAGCATGTTTGGGATGTTTTAGACTGACGACTCAAAACCAGAGTTGTTGCCCCGTGCCACACCAAATTGTTTCGTGCCCTAGAGGAAGAGTGATGAGTCATACCTATTGCCACCATTCGTCATCTTATCATTTCCATGCCCAGAAGATGTACAGCAGTCCTGCAAGCAGCTGGAGGACACAACCGGTATTGAATGATCTCCATTTGAGTACAAAAATGAACATTGTCAAAATTGTTCTTTTTTTAAGCTAAAATCTTTATCAATAAAGTCCTTCTAACGACATCCAAAAATTTCAAAGTTCTGGTTAATTCCTATCTAAAGTGCTTGCATTTTTAGTACACTACATAATTTGCTATCCAGCAATGGTATGCGTTTCTTTTTTTGGAGAGTATACTTGAGTCCACTTGAACTATTCTGTGGATCTTACCGTTCGATACTTTACCTTTTCGTGTCCACCCAAGGGACCATTTTAACATTCTCATTTCCACCACTTCCAGCTCTTTGTCCTGCCTTTTTGTCAATGCCACTGTCTCCAGTCCATATGACATTGCCGATCTAATCACAGTCTTATACACTTTCTACATAGAGGTACCCTGTTTTCCTAAATTTAAGATACTATCATTTTAATGTTCCTAGGGATAGAGACACCTCTCTGTAAAAATCATTTAACTCTTTATCTCCAGAGAGGGTCACCCCACTGTGCCGAAGCTAAACTCAGCTACCTTGAGCTCAATCGTAACAATGTTTACTAAATTACTTATAAAATTTTATGTTTTTCAATTGCAAATGGCATCAGAGATGTGAACAAGTGATATCAGGTCATAGCTTTGACTTTTGTGGTCACCGTGGCACAGTGGTAGTGCGTTGGTTTTGCAACCGAAAGGTCACAGGATCAATTCCTGGTGTGAGCATTGTGATTTATCCCTTGGGCAAGGTTATTAACACTAATTACCTCCATTTCACAGCGCTGTTCATACTGCTGATGCTTGGTTTTCGGTTAAAAAGCCAACAGGCAAATTTCCCTTCCAGAATGAATAGAGTGGCAATTTTTTTTTTTTTTAAAAATAAAAATCAACTTGTAAGTTGTCAAGAGAGCTTATCATAAACTGATAAATCGGCTCACCAGAATAGTGTTTTCACCTGCTCACCACAGATAAAGAGTTAACTGATGATGTAACACGAATGCACCTGATCAAAGTGATATGGTTACAAGAGTACACACGCCAAACAGAATCACTGTGCACACATGATCAATGCAATAATTTTCAACAGCAGACATAAGAATGTCCATATCATGAGAGACTTTATAAGTGATACAGTACTTAATTGCTCCACCCACAAACCATTCATTATCTTGCATTGCAATTTGCAACTCTCACCTTTCATCTTCTCTTGCAAGTTAAACCTAACCACTCTTCCAGCCTCAGCCATCTTATTCCATTTGATTTATTCTAATGATGTATAGGGGGGGCAGAGTAAGATGTTTAAGGTCTCTTTGATTGTGTTTTGGCATTGGGTAGGAAATAAAAGAAAACTCGTAACTGCTTTCCAAATTCTTCATACTTGAATGTCTCACAAGTCGCATCTTAGCATGCGATTATACAGTATTCTAAGAGGGTTAGCCCTATATTGCAATTATCCAAAGTCTGTTGCGATCAAGTAGAGATTTTGAACAGAATCACTGTTTGAGAAAAACGTTATGACTAAAAGGAAGTCATTATTCACCAAGCTATAGTTTCATCGTATCAATTAAATATGCTCACCTCATTTTCCCCTTCAGAGGCTATGTGGATATCCTTAATCCCTTTGCAGTCACCATGTTGAGACTTCAAGCCTGGCCATGGAACATATGAAGATACATCTGATGTTTCGAAAGAGGAAATTGTTATATATACAGAAAAAAGAATGCATCACAAAATATTATATAAGGAAAAAAACACAAGTTAAGCTTTCAAGATACTGTAACTGACAAGGCAATGTTAACCTAAAGAATCATACTGAAGTGTGAAATTGGATATATTATTCTAATTTGACGTCAAACCAAACAAAACAAAACAAACAAACAAAAAGCCTCAATTTAATGTGAATCATATAAAATTTATGTCAATGTTGAGGGTGTAGGTACAGCCATAAGAATGGTTCCTTCACTGTTCTTCTCACCTGTTTGCGAATATGGAGCATGACATTAACCAAATTCTCATGATATTCATATTATACAAAATAACACTGCATATTTAGAATTTACCAATATCAAGCCTTGCAACTCTTGAGTGCTAGACACAACACTTAAGATTCTATTTCAATAACATTTCCCAACTTTGCCCCTGACATGAAATCTGCTTTAAAGGAATACCGCTTAAATGAAACAATTCACTGGGAATGACGATTGAGGCTGATCCGTTTAGAAGGCATGCACAGTATTTGACGACAGAATTGGACACTGAAATATCTCCAAGGTATTAGGGTATGTTGGCCAGCTTATTTTTATTACCTTTTTTTTTTTTTTGTCATATACACCAAACTATCAAAGGACAAAATTCAATTGAATATTTCAATTTCATAGCCAGTTGCCATTTCGTAAAAAAGACGATGTATCTTGGAAATGTTGAAGGTTCTATATGAAGAATAAGAATATAAGATAGTGTAAATGGATGAAAATATTGAGAGTGGCACTGAAAATACTAATATGTATGTTTGACTGACACTAGATCTAGATGTAAGAGGCGGTCAAACAGCTATAGAACGTGACCATAGGTCCTTTTATAGACGAAACTGAATCCCAACACTCTCACACAACATCACATAAGTTTCATTAACTTTTCCCCAGGAGCAATGATTTTATGGAGTAAATTCCACCACAAGGTTCAAAGCTTAATCCAATCTATATGAGAAGAGTCCAAAAGTTCATAATTCACATTATACATAAAAAAGTATATACTTCACATTATATATTAATATGAAACAAAACTTTATTATATCCAGAACTTGATTCCCCCTTGTGATTGAATCTGTCAGAAATTCTGATCAGTATGCGCTCACACAGTACCTATTTTCATTTTATACAAAATTAACCAGATCTGAGCTCATGACTTTTAGGGGAAAAATTTAACACAAAGTCCCTTACAGATATAGCACTTTGTGTCCTCAGAGTGAATCTGGGAGTCACTTATTCTATTTTGGATATCTTCTGTCTTGTAACCAACAAGAAATCCCATCTGAAAGAAAGAATGTCAAAAAATGATGAGCAAAAATTTGTTTGGAAATATGTTGGGTTTTTTCAATACCTCAATATTCAAAATACTGAAAAACATTTCTAAAAATACTCATGTCCAGACATTGTCCTGGTCTTTATATTAACTGTCTCAGAAAGTGCCACCCATGTTCTATGTTTTAAGACCAGCAGTATGTATATATACGTACACAAATAATATATTTGTAACGTTTATTATTAGTATAATTTAAAGATAATGTGTTCACTTTCAATATGGAGTGAAATTCATACATGTGTAACATTTATTACTAGTATGATTTGAAGACAATGTGTTTACTTTCATGATGGAGGAAAATTCTGATAGACAAGCAAGAAGAGTAATTTTATTTAACCCGCACCGCCTCGATCAGGTCGTAAATGAACCGAAGGGTCAATTATTGACGAACAACTCGGCTACGAATGCGATCTATACCTCAAGCTGCTAAATATGCTCCATCAAACCTATCTTGTACAAAATCCCATATGGACTTTGCAGCAATGATAGGGCTTTGTTTGTTAGTCAGGGTTATAATAAATCAAGATGTCACACAAAGCACTGACCTTAAGTCCACTAATCAAGAATGGATACTCCATAGAGACCAGTCCTAGAACTAGTAGAACCCCCCCCCCCCCTCGTTTATT
>JAOYNN010085860.1:0-11873 GCA_025770095.1 Goniobranchus kuniei | reverse complement strand
AAGAAGAAGAAGAAGAAGAAGAAGAAGAAGAAGAAGAAGAAGAAGAAGAAGAAGAAGAAGAAGAAGAAGTCAATCTCATCATTCTGTTTATGTGATCTATCTCTTTCTTCATCACCAGTCGTTGAGTGCACCACAGGAACAACCGCTTTGGCTTTACGGAAGCATCTTAATAAAGATGTAATATTATGTTCCCTTAGTTACTATTACTGCTTCATATATTCTTTCTTTCGCTATCAGCCCAGCGAGGATGATAATAATTTCCTAGTTCTTATTACACAATGAAGATGGAGATAGCATTTTTATTGCGCTTTCCACCGGTCTAAGAACAGTCTCAAAGCGCTTTGCAATACTTTATCCCCAAGCAGACACACTTCCTGGGGAGTAGACAGTAATGGGAAGTACATCCAGCCCAACCGTACCAGCCTTACTCCAGGTACTTATATAACACCTGGGTTGAGTGAAGCAATTAGACAGAGTAAATTATCCTGCTAAAAGAAAAGCACAAGTCGTTGCTGGCGGAATCGAACCCAGGACTTCCCAATCCTAAGGCCGATCCGTAAACATTGAGCCGTGCGCACCCCCAGTATAAGTAAAGCAAGTGCATGGTTATTCATTAGTCTATCATAGTTCATAAACACTAATAATCCCTGTACGTTTCACCTCTGTTTCAGCTCTTTTATTTTCTTCTTTTTTCTTTCTTTTTTTTTCTATTCTACTATTTCGTAATGCAAGTCAGCGGTTTTAGTTTTACTTCATGTCTTCCGGCTTTGTATTAACCTGTGAATACGTTTGAAACTAAGAATGAAGTCTGGCGTAAACAATGGATAATTGATCATGTTACGCCTCAGTATGTGCGTAAACATTATGCCTGCTATAATAAGAAGAAAGACAGTGATCATATCGGCGACATCGAAAGTACCTTATGCCTGGAAGATTAGTAGGGAATGTTTAGAGTGCAAGGATCTGCGAAAGATCAAAAGGTGGGACCGTGGGTTTGATTAATTGCGAATCAAAAAGTGTTAATGCTGTTGTATTAGTGTGAGGCGTTGTGCAAAAGCGTGAAGTGTAATGTCGAGAATATAACATTATATGACTTGGACAGGCTGGGCACCTGGCGAGTTTAAAGGCATAACTAATTACCTTTACGATGCATTATAATTAACCCACTAGATTGGACCAATAATGGTAATTGGACTGTATGCTTGTCAAGAAGCAGGTGGGTCTCGAGCCGTCATTTTCTTTGGAGGGGGTGGGGCACCGTCTGTTGTTTTCATGCTACTAGGTGTTGACCTTCGTCCCAAAGCTCCATAATCCATGATAATGCTGTTTGGTATGATTATGCTAAGCTGAATGTTATTTTGTGGTCATATACTGTGATGCACTATTGCAGGAAAATCGATGCACCAAAAAAACCACCTTATCTTTAGTCTGTCGCTTTGGTTACAGGAAGATCCAGAAGGAGACTCATCTGATAGTCAGAGTTAAAAGTCAGACACTTGTGGAAATTTTTTTAAAAAGCAATACTTTGATACTGGAATTGAAATTCCCATCGTGCAATCGATGATACACAGAAGAGCAACAAAACAACAAATACAAAACGAGCAAAAACAAAATAAATACAACCAAACCACAAAACAAAAACGGAAAATAAAAAGCAATCGAAGAACAGCAAAATATAGACCGCGGCGTGCGGTAGGTCAAGAGTTCTAACATGTCTTCAATTCCTTAGTTAGATGATAATAATACTTAATGCATGTTAATCAGGTTTCTACACAGGTGTAGAAGATTACTGGACACATAAGCGAGCATATGGTGGAGGCACAGCCTACTTAGACCTAAGAGACCAGGAAGTTCCTGTGCCTACTGAGACTGGTCACTACTCTGCACACCTTTTCACTTCCAAAGCTATTGAACGTATCAGAAATCATGACCAATCTAAGGTGATTCTTATACATCAGAAATCACATTAAACTAACCAAGGTGAATTTTATGTAAAAAAACTTTTAATACCAGATGACACAATGAACAAATTTCTGTATATTACAAATTACAATCATCCACCCAAAGTGTATATCATATGGACAAAGTTCTGTATATCAGAAATTGCAATCATCCAACCAAAACAAATTTTATTTCAACAATTCTAGGTACCTCAAGTGCAAAGTTGTTCCATTTGGGACTTGTGTCACATAAGGCCTCTACAGATACTCTCCAGTTATCTCTATTGGTCGCTGTTTTTGTTGCTTTGCCCTATGTCTTCCATCCTGATTTGTTTTTCTCCTGCTACACTGTTTTCCACCGTGTTTGTTTTAGTCATCCCCGGTTTCTTTTCCACCCTAATATCTAGATGAAGGCTGTAATACAGTCATTTCCTTCATCTTATCTTAAGATATGACCGATAGATTTCCATTTTCTGTTTTCTTCGCTCAGTGCTTTCATTCTTCTTGTTTCCAATATTTCCTTGTTAGTTATTCTGTGTTGCCATTTAATTTTCAGGATTCTTCTCAGACATTTGATGATTTAGCAAGAGGTTTTTCTCTCTTCTGTGTTCTGTCTCCTGTTAGGCTGTCTTCTCTTTCCTCAGAAAAATCAACAACTGTAGGAATCCATGCTCATTCACATAACTTGCATTTATATGGTAAGCAAGGCATTACTGATGTCACAAGAGACATAGATATCACGTGGGCTCAATGGTTAAGGTGTCAGTCTGGGATAGGGAGGTCCTGGGTTCAATTCCAGTCAGTGACGGCTTGTGTTTTTTTCCTTAAGCAAGAAAATTTACTCTAATTGCTTCACTCGACTCGGGTGTTAAATGGGTACCTAGCAATTGGCTGGCATTGTTACTCTGCATGGCTACACTTTATTGTATACTCCCCAGGGATTCGCCTGCTTGGGGGTTTAAAAAAAAAAGATTGCAGTTATACAGCGCTTTCCATTGTTCTAAGAATAATCTCAAGGTGCTTTACAATACTTTATCCCCTAGCAGACATACCCCAGGAGAGTATACAGTAGAGTGCACACATTTTGTGCAATAATACCACACGGCTGTCAACGGCGTTCAACTTAGTTGTAGCCAGACCACCATGCCGCCTCTTATAACCTGATACCGACAGGTCAAACCCTCGGTTCAGCGGGGAATTTCCCTTCGGGTCGTCAGTAGATGTTAGATATGATTTTCACAACTTTTTTAATTGATATGAGAGGGCTGCATTCCTTTAAAACTGCATGAAACAATTCATGTAATCTCACTGCTATACTAACTACATGTGACAAGAAAGTTAAAAGTTTTCCAAGCAAAACTAAAAGAGATATAAAGCTGTAAGAACACACTAAATTATCACAATATAATTGGCTTTATTATAATTTAAATTAGAATTGTAAACAATCTATGCTAACGATTTGGATTAAAGTTTCTCAATGTTATTGTGCTGTTTCATCCAAATAAACCAAGAAACTCTCTCTCTCTCTTTCTATATATGTCAGGGGATAAATTAGAAGCAACATTATCTTTTGAAGTTATCCATCCTGAAAATGTAGGGCCTTTTTGTGATTGTCACCCGCTAGCTGCAATGTTGGCTAGGGTTTGGCTGGCACCTTTAGCCCCGTTTTCAGTTCAGTTCTGTGCCAAAATTAATGATTACTAATGAATTAAATCGAAACAAGAACACCAGCTACATTAAATAAAAATTTTTGAAAAAAGGGAATTACTTCATAAAATCCACTCAGTCCTTCCATTCAGATTGATTCATCTCCTTGTGATCTCGATTATTATGTACCTTTTAAGGAGAGGGAAATGGCAGGTCCTCTACCTATTGTGTATACACCTACCCTTCCAAAGTAAGCGCACTAATTCATATGACAGGAGAATCCTTCCTGTTTTAACCCTGTCCTTCCCTAAATAAATGTCAATATCAGATGATAATTTATCTTAATTAAATTAAACATTAAATTAGAGCTCTCATAAAGCACTAAATCTACTAAATGTGCTCAAAGCAATGTACAAGTGCTCTCCGACAGGCCTTGTCCAATCAAATACATTCCATGTGGAATATGCAGATGCAGCCATTATGTAGGCGTACTTGCTCTAGCATACTGACAAGATTCCCCTCTGCCTATTGTCGGGGTGAGTGGGGTGAGGACATGTGTGAAAAAGTCTTTTCGAGGACCAAACAGAGTTATGGCACAGACTGGATTTGAACTTAGAACCTCAAAGCTACAAGTTGAACATCTGGACCCTTCAGCCACGCTGCCACACAATATTTTTACAGTTGGCTCAGGCCTAGGCCAAGTGTGAATGTTTCAAAGTTGGGTCCTACTCATACAAGATGTAAAGTCTGAGCTGTTGCTAATCTTGTACTACTACCAGCAGTAGCAATGCATGATACAATTTAGTGTGATAAGGAAATATGTCTAGACGGATGGTTTATAATTGCACAAAAACGTTATCACAGTTATCTGTGTTGGACTTTTGCACTGAAAATGTGATTTTTTTTTACCTTGAAAGATTCACTTATGAGAACAGTCGATTTATGTTGAGGTTTTGTTGTTGTTGCCAGTAACAGTTTTATCGAAAGGAATGGGACAGAACAAAAATAAAAATCAACTGATATGAAAATCAGCTTACATTGCATCGACTTATCTGGAGTCTATTGGAGGTCTTTTCCTTTCTTGCATTTCATGTTTACTCTATTACTTTACGGCCATCTTAAAGCCTTCTATTTCTTCACCATTAATAGATGGATCAAATATAAAGAAATCAAAAGCCTTTGGACCATTCTTTTTGACACTGACATTGGAATTTTCATGTGAATTTTTGTGTCTCCTTTTCAGCCCTTCTTTTTGTATGTGGCATATCAGTCAGTACATAAACCTTTACAAGTACCCCAGGAATACGTCAAGCCATATAAATATATTAAAGACCCAAACAGAAGAAACTACGCAGGTAGATATTTCAATCAATTTTAATTAGATCTGTCTGTCTGTCTCTGTCTCTGTCTCTCTCTCTTTCATTCCCCCTCTCCCTCCTTATCTCTCCATTTGTCTGTAGGTCCATTTGTCTATAGCTACCCACCTCTGTTCTTTGGGATCTTTTTATAGTAGCTTCCTGATATCTGTTTACTTCAGTGTCCCATTTGCTTATAAACTTACCTCAATCTCCTTACTTGTTGCATTGTTTTTGTCTAAAGGAATGGTCGCTGCTCTCGATGAAGGTGTCGGTAACATAACCAGTGCCCTGAAAAACTCTGGAATGTGGGACAATACAGTCTTTGTCTTTTCAACTGGTGAGTAAAACTGAAATAAACATGTCATCTTTGTTCCCTTCTCGAACAGGGACATGTCAGAGAGGTGAGATGGGAAAATAAACATCTCTTTGAAAAGTCGTCTGGCTCACGGTGCCTTCCATGTGAGTGGTAAGATCTAGTAAATACTCTTATAAATAAATAATTTTCAAATTACAGACCCTCTTCCACCAGCTCATGAACAGAAGAACTTTTATGAACAGCTTTGTCAACCAATTCTTAGAACAGCCACTCATCTGCATTTATTCTTTCTGACACACACAAAAGTTCAGTGACAAACTCCACACAAAGATTAAAGAATGAAAAATCATTGAGGCATCTAAAACATTGATATTTGAAATTTGAATAATACTTGTATTGGACTCTGCTATAGTACCTGAACTTTTAAGATTAAACAACCCCAAAAAATACAATTCGAAAATGACCCCAAAGAAACCTGTTATTCTTGGCAGCTTTACAGCAACTATAACCTTTAATATAAATAGATAAATTAATTAATTAAGCCTCTAATGTCATGAGGGCAATTTTTCTTTCGGTTTCTCTGGAAGGAAAGCTAGCATCAGGTGCAAAGCAGCATCTCTAGGGCAATAGGGCTAACTTATATTGCCCAATGAAAAAAAATGCAATGCTGAAGTAGGTCTCGAACCTGCAGCATTCAGGTTACAGTGCAATGCTTTACCCACTTGGTCACGGCACCCTAGATCCACATGTCAAGACAATTATGTGCATACATACTTAAATGAAAAAGCATTTTTCAGTTGTGGAAATTTCTTTTTGTGCCATTGAAATTCATTCTAATCCAAGCATGAAATGTTTCTCTTCGTTTAATGCACAGATAACGGAGGTGAGGTTCATGCTGGGGGCAGCAATTTTCCACTCCGTGGTAACAAAGCTACACTTTGGGAAGGAGGCGTTCGAGGTGTTGGTTTTCTCCATGCCCCCAACATGGTGACTGCCGGAACTATCAACAGGGGACTTATTCATGTCTCTGACTGGTTTCCAACTTTTGTAGGCCTCTCCGGAGGCAGTCTTAATGGTACTAAGAATTTGGACGGTTTTGATCAGTGGAAGACCATCAGGTTAGAATTGAATTAGTTAAAATTTCATCTCAGATGGACAATTAATGGTTGAAATAAACAAAGAGTAAAGATAAAAGTATAAATAGTAGAACCCGGAAATATCTAGGTTGATGGGTCTAACCCTAATTACTCGCTATTTCCAAGTTGTCGCTATCTCCAAGCAGCCTAAAATAGTCGTGAAGGCTACTCAGTAGCTTGAAGAAAAAGTTTTAATATTATTGGCCTTAATTGGAAAAGAAAAACTAATAGGCTTGGCAAGAATATTGACGATGCACATTGGAGTAAGACAAATTCCAAAAAAGGAGGGAAAAGAGGGAACATTTATCGACTAGACTTGTGTGTGCGTGTGTGTTTCTACACACTATGACTATGTGTGTTCATGTTTGATGTGTGCAAGTACTATATGTAAAATTCATATTAGTACGATTCTGATACTGTAGACTATACGCTAGGCTAGGGGCGGCTGGCCCATAGTTGGCAAGATCTAGTTCTGTGACAACGATACACTGTGTAGGCCTACATGTAAATGCATCTCACTATCTCCGTAAGTCAGTTGAGGCTAACCTACTAAACAACACTCCAACTCCATTGCCCCTCCTGCCCCACCCCTTACTAATACACTCCGCTCTCTCACTAAGTGGCGCGGCTAAACAAGGCCCTTTGCTGCCCAGGGCTAATGTTTTGTTTCAATGAAAAAGAAGAGAAAAGAAAAGAATCAAATTTAGTCAATTTCTCAGACTGTTTTTCCCCCGTTCGTCCTAGTCTGGGGGAGGAAATACTCGCTATTTCCGAGTTGACCTCTTTTTTCATACTCGATACATCGAAGCTAATTTTATTGACTCAAATTAGTGGAAAAAATGGGGATCTAGATTTTACTCGCTATTTCCAAGCTCTCACTATTTCCGAGTGCGTTACTTTCATGTTCCTCTGTATGAGGTTTTATAGTCTGTGTCCTTGTGAGAATCCAGCCCCAAACGCTTTACATTATTTATCACCCCAGCAGACCATTGTATTGTGATACTTTCTCAACTTTCTGGTGAGTATACAGAGGAGCAGTCTGTAATAGTGTAAAGCACATTGCCCTAGAAATCCAATAGAGTCTTTTCCTGTTCTTCTTCTTCAAATATTCCAACTGACTCAGTCAACTGAGAATCAAAAAGGTGGGGGTGCTACTGTTGAACATATATCAGTGTACTGAAAAACAGTAGAAAATGTTGCAAAACTCAACTAAAGGACTGGACAATACACATGGCGTTTCAGGTCTCACCCTTCGTCAGACGACAAGTGGACAGAATGGAAAACAATTACATTATCAAGAGAAACGGAAAGTGGTACTTTCAGTTATTTATATATGTTTTCATTCTCTCTTGCTTTGATTTGATTCTGATCAGTTTTCATTTTGTTGTGTGTGTGTGTGTGTGTGTGTGTGTGTGTTTCTTTTTGTCTGGATTAACGGTAGGTGCTCCTCACGGGTATGGGTAAATACCACCTTCCATTTCTCTTCATGGTGTAATTGTTTTCCATTCCGTCCACTTGTTGTCTGACAAAGGGTGAGACCCAAAACACCATGTGTCTTGTCCAGTCCTTTGGTTTAGTTTTGCAACATTTTCTATTGTTTTTCATTTCAGTGAAACTGAGGAGAACTGTCAAAGCTTACAAGGGAAAAAAAAGTGTTGGTTTTGTTCCACCCTATGATGTCAAATCTGCTGTTTTCAGATGAAAGAGCCGATAGTGAAAAATTTTTGAAAGTCAATTCTTTTTGTTTTCTAATAGTTTAGACTCAGATAAAACAAAGCAGATGACTAAAATATTTTGGGGAAAAAAAGATAGTTGACGAAATAAGTACTCGTGGTCGCGTTGGATAAAAAATATATCCTACAGATAATCTGCACTCTGATGTCGTGGCGGATACAGGTTTAGATAGGGTTATTGGACAAACTAAGCATGTCATGAAGGGAGAATACTCTCAAATGAAAATACAACATAATCATTTGAGCAAAAAGAGGCAAAACATTTCTTTGTACCATTACACATAAAAATGTTAAGCCTGATTAAAAATGGGCCAAAATGCGGAGGCACAAGGCATGATCCAGGGCCTGGTGTCTGCAATGAGTTAAAAGGGCCTATAATGCAAAACGACTCCTCACTTTATCACCATTGCACTGAAACTAAGGTGCCAGCCAGAGACATTATTTACACTTTCAAATGAAAACAGCAGTAATAACTTGACCTGAGGGTAATGTGGCATAGGGACTGTGTGAAAGAGTCCACGTCACGACTGTTTCTGATAGATCAGGGATTCTATTTTACAGTCTAAGTGAGCTAGTGAAGGGGGAATCAAGGCGGCAATCTAGATTTGAATGTGGTACTCTGTGTGTTGCCTTTTGTTTTGTCTAGTATCAATGTTATGGTTGCTATTTGGTACATATCAATTGGTATGTTGATTAGATTATTTATACCTTTGTAGAGAATTGTAGATGTCCTACCTGGGGTGTAATAATATTGTAGTTATTCGCTTTGAAGCTTGCCGCATTCGTTTGAATGTTTCCAGATTTTTTTTTTTTGTTAATTGATGTTTGAATCCTAGACAAGGCATCCATATTCTAAAATAGGCTTAACAAACGCATTAAAAAAATTTTCTTTGATTGATTTAGGGCACTTGGCTAGATTTCATGTCTTTGTTGTTATGATTTGAAACAAGAAACACGAGGGTTGTCATATGAAAAAATGGAAAATTGCCATACATTCAGTATTTTGGGGTTGATTCTCATAAAAATTTAAGGCAGATTACCTTAGTTACTGCTTTATTTTACAACTAAATCACCTTTGCGATGAATGCATTTCCTCCATCATGAGACCGGAGAGATGATGTCCTGCTTGAAGAAATCTCTGTAAAGCGACTGTAGCCAGTCTTGCACAGCCCCACAAGTTCGTCATCATCGGTGAATCGAGTCCCTGCCAAAAAGTGTTTCATTGGTCTGAAGAGATGATAATCAGATGGTGCTAAGTCCAAACTGTGAGAGGGGTGAAGCAAAACTCCCATCCGTGTCTCTGGATCCCACCATTGGTGACATGAGTGGTATGGGGAGTTGCGTTGTCGTGATGCAATATCACTCCACAGGTCAGTTGACCTGGTCTTTTTCGGCACAAAGCTCAGGGTTTGACAACGTCTTGTGGCGTTGATTGTTTCTCCTGGTTCAAGGACATCAAGCAGCAGAACACCTTGCATATCCCAGAAAATGGGCCATGACCTATTTTGTTGAACAAGACCAGGACGACTGACCTGTGGCTTGATTTTGTTACATGACAATGCAACTTCCCATACCGCTAATGTCACCAATGGCTGGATCCAGAGACACTGATTGAAAGTTTTACCTCATCCCTTTCACTGCTGGACTTAGCACCGACTGATTATTATCTTGTCGGACCACTTTCTGGCAGGGACTTGATTCACCGATGCCGACGAGCTTGTGGGGGTTGTGCAAGAAAGGTTGCAGTCCCTTTATGGAGATTTCTTCAAGCAGGACATTTTCTCCCTGGTCTCACAATGGTAGAAATGTATAGATCACAACAGTGATTATATTGAAAAATAAAACAGTGATAAAAGTAATCTGTCTTAAATTTTTATAAGAACCAACCCAAAAATGCTGAATCTAAGGCCATTTTCCATTTTTTCCTGGGACAACTCTCCTACATACTACAATGCAATTTTGGAGATATTGCTTTAATGAATATTTATCAAAGAGTTAAAAACACAGGAAAGGAAACCTGGCAAGAAAGTCATTCAACTGTTCACCTTTCTTTCAGTGAAAATCAACCTAGTCCCAGGAAAATGCTCTTACACAACATTGACACTCTCCATTCAAGAAGAGGGAAGAGTTTTTTCAATGATACATTCGATAGCCGAATTAGGGCAGGGCTGAGATATGGAGACTGGAAACTCATCACTGGAGAGCCTGGTAATGGTTCCTGGTTTCCTGCACCAGATGATAATCATCTTTTCTTTGCCACAGGTAAGTTGAAGAGGCTCACAAGAAAAACAAACAAACAAAAAAATGCTAGCAAACAGAAGAAAAGTCCCTCTAATGTTTAACTCCTTCATGATGTTGGGTCATGTTGCTGTTCAAGGTTATCAGTCTCACGATATTGTTATTGTAAATAAGTGTGTTTGTATGAAAAATTTTAGCAAATTCAAATATGCAGTCAGATTTTTGCTAGCTAGCTGCTATAAGTCAGCATTGCAAATAGAAAATAAGACGAGAAATGAGGGCACAGATGGCTCAATGGTTAAGGTGTTGGCTTGGGGTCGAGAGGTCCTGGGTTTGATTCCCGCCAGCGACTACTTGTGTTTTTTTCGAGCTAGACATTTCAGAAGCTTATAGAAACCAAACTTTCCCAGTTTAAACCATGCTAATGGCTGTGAGGGTTAAGCAAGAAGATTTATCCTAATTGCTTCTCTTGACTCAGGTGTTAAATGAGTACCTGGCAATAGGCTGGTATTGTTGAGCAGAATGTGTCCCACTTTAATGTATACTTCTCCGGGGGTATGCCTGCTAGGGAATAAGGTGTTAAAAAGCGCTTTGAGATTGTTCGTAGAACAGTGGAAAGCGTTATATAAATGCAATGTTTGTCATCATCATCTTTGTCATGGGGACTGCTCTATGCATAACAAACACTACTATTTTATATTCATTGCTATGGTTCTTGATATTTTTATCATAGTTCTTACTTACTCACAAAGCACCTTCCGCTAGTGGGGTCATCTGAACTTGCAGCTTCGGCTGTTCTCCTTATCCTTGTGATGAATTGTGACCAGTTCACTGTGTTCTGTGCAAGGTCTCTAATGCTTTCATAATCTGTCATTGATGTCAGTTTAAAGATGCTATTGTGGAGACTCTTCAGGTCATTGTTTGGTGTTGTTAGCAGTGATGTTATCGGTCTTTGTTTTGGTCTCTTGATGCTGTCAGTGAAATAGAAAGCCATTGCTTTGTATGCTAGTAGTGTTGCATCGTGTCTCAATTATGTGCCCAAAAAGGCTCTGTCGAGCGGGATTTGGATGCAAATAAGATCTCTTTACATTTCTGGCCCCCCAGGATTATGCAAACAAAATCAGACTTGAAACTGATTGTAAGCCACACATTACATCAATACTATAAGGACAAATTTCAGACAAAAAGATGTTAATGAAATATAACTCTCTCTCTCTGTCCCTCTCTTTTTCTCTTTCTCCTCCTCCTCCTCTCTCTCCCTCCCCCCCCACTCTCTCTCTCTTTTTCTCTCTTTCTATCTATCTATCTCTCTGTATTTTTTTTGCTCTCCCTCTCTCTATTTATTTATATATCTATCACTCATAAACATGAATACACATCGTCAACTGTTTTTTATTCCAACTTAGGCATCTAACGCACAATGTAGGCCTACAATAGCTCATGAAAGTCAGCAGAGCTCTCTCTCTCTCTCTCTCTCTCTCTCTCTCTCTCTCTCTCTCTCTCTC